>JBCNYG010000022.1:23426696-23445499 GCA_039654305.1 Porochilus rendahli | reverse complement strand
GTCCAGACCTACAACACATCAACTTACACTTTTTCATGTTTCTGAAGTATTTGTATTTCTGATTTGTCTTTAATTTTCCCTATTACTTAATTTTATATTTCAAAAACAAGCAACAGTATGTATATAACATAAATATGTATGAATTATGCTTTATAAATAGCAGAGCCTGATGAACAATAATCTTCTATTCTCCATCTGAGTCTTTTTTTATTCTATAAAAAGTCATTATTATCAATGAAGATGAGGGTTTAATGACCTTTTTCAAATCATGGTTCATGGTCCATTTGTCCCTCTATTATCTATACCATCTGCCTGTCAGGGTCATGGGGATAGTTGCAGCCAAACCCAGTTGATTTTACTCAAGAGGTAGAGTTCACCCTGAACAGGTCACCCGCCAATCATAGGAGTTTCATGTTTACACAGAAACTGTTAAAACAATGTAAGTTGCAGGACATTATGGTGTTCTTTCAGGCTCTTTTCTGTTTCTTCCAATAAAACAAACAGAGGGTATATGTAAAGTTTTGGTCTCACAGAGGCAAACAGACATATAAAGACCATAATGCTCGTCCTACAGTGCTGCTGTGTCTGGATTGTGATTGGTCAGAAAGTGATTTATGTTCTATAACAGCAGCTGTGTAAGTAGTAAGTAGTGCAGGTTTAGATTATTGTAATACATTATTGTTTCTATGGTAACAAATCATTCACTGGGGACTGTGAAGGGGTGTGTACAGACATAAAATATATGCAATTGTTGGTACTAACTTGTTTCATTCATTCATTCATTCATTCATTTGCCAAGCCACTTTATCTTAGGGTTGCAGGGAGGCTGGAATTGCCAATAGGCCTAATGTGCATAAAATGGTCTTTGGGAGGAAACCGGACTACCTGGAGAAAAACCATGCAAGCATAGGGAGAACATGCGAACTCCACACAGAATCACCCTTGCCAAGCCTTGGACTCGAACCCAGCAACTTCTTGCTGTGATGTCCTGACCACTATGCCACTGTGCCACCCTAACTTGTTTCACTAAACATTAAATGTAACTATAAACAGATAAAAAGTTTGCAATGTTCTTCAATAAAGAGTAATTGACAATCAGCTGTGGTACACAAGGAACAGAACACTTGTGGACGTACTCAGTATTTTCATTAACGCTATGACACACACACACACACACACACACACATTCCCGCACTGTGCTTATTGTTTGCCTTAAATATTTTTGATTTCTGAGATTGATTGTATATTATTATTGTTATTGTTATTGTTATTGTTATTGTTATTGTTATTGTTATTGTTATTGTTATTGTTATTGTTATCGTTAACAACAACAACAACAACAACAATAATAATACGGCAACAAGGTGGTGCAGTGGCTAGCTTGTCCGCCTCACAGGAAGCCACGGGCTAATTGGCTCTTCAAAATCACCCTTAGGCGTGAGTGTGAGTGTGAATGGTTGTATGTGTGTTGGTCCTGCAATGGCCTGGCAAGCTGTCCAGAGGGTGTAAGCCCACCTTCGCCCAGTCGTCCTAGATCAGGCGCCTGCTACAACGCAACTCTTATTAGGATTAAGCAGGTTATAAAATGAATAAATTAATTATTAACAATAATAAGAAGAAGAAACAATAATAAATGTTTCACTTGTATTATTGTATTGATGTGACACAGACTTGTTTCTTCTACACCAAATCTGCTTCAACACCATCGGTAAGTTTGACGTGTTATACAATCTGTAATAGATATGATATTAGCTATAATAGCAGCACTGCTACAGATCCACTACTTTAATGCTAATCAGATGTTGTGAGGCTTCTAGAGAAGAAACGCACAGCTAAAAATGTGGTTTTGTGGCTTTATGGTGTTCTGTCCAGCTGTGTTCCTGTAATCCCTTCCCTTTGAGGTGGAACTTGCGTGAACCCGTGCTGTTTTTCACACTCGACAATGAGCCTGGCACATTCAGCATCACTGCGCCTCCTTTCTTAAGCCTCATCTTTCCTTATAACAGACCTAATCATTTATATTTTGTGAATGTGGCCCATTTCCTTTGATGGTGCCATTGGTAGAGATTGCTCTAAAAGCAGGGGAAGTCAGCAAGCCTCTTTTCCCCTGTACGCTCTTTAGCCACTGGAAATGTGAGAGAAGGTGACGGTGTGAACTAGCATGTCCTCGATGGGCTTTTCCCCCACTGTCTTCTGTCACGATGCTGCTTTCCCGCAAGATCTTACACAGATCTAATTCCACATCACTTCCTGTGAACTAAAACTTTAACAGTATGATCTCCAGGCTTCAAAACATTCTGTTCACAAACATATAGATCTCTCTTTCACACTGCAGAGGTACATTAAAGCTCACAATGTCCATACAAAACAAGAATATCACATCAACCCCACTATAGACTGAATATACTGAGCACATGCTAATGTTTAGCTAGCTAGCACTATGAAATGCTAAATTAAAACATAGAAAAGGAAAGTCAATATTGGCTGAACTGCCAGATCCACCTCAAGTAGTCTAATAAAGTAAAAGTTAATCTAATGACTAGCGAATAAAAGACAAATCTAATGAGAACAGCTGATTGTTTAGCTGGTACATATCAGCTCAACAATCCTGATTCTCGGCAAAGAAATTCAAAATATTTCCCATCATCTTCTACATATTTTATTCAGATACACTTATCGCACACTGGGTGTCAGAAAACAGTTACAACTTTAGCCTAGTTGTGTATTAACACTGGAGATTCCTTCCATATGCTGTTAACTAAAAGTTAATAGTGTCAACGATATTTTTAGATCCATCTATTACTTATGGACCACAACCACCACCACGTCTATCAGTAATGTCAAGTTTTCTGTTTATTTTCTGTTTCATTTATTTATCAATATTTTCAATCCAAATTTAATGAATAAAAACGAGTAGCCATGAGAAATCCATCTCTGTGTGTTTGGCGTGATTAGGGTCTGTGTAAGTTTTGAGAAGCAGAGCTGCAGTGACGAGACTCGAATGAACTCTAAACACAGCTTTAACGAGCCCTTAATCACTTTGTTTTGGACACTAATTCTAAAGAAACACCAGCAGTGTTCTCTGCCTATTGTCAGTACCTCCATAACAATCATTAGAAATGTGGTTTAGGCTTCTCATTTTGGGTCAAATTAAGTTTCACGCATTATTGACCCTGGCAAAGCTACAGGAAACATTTACCTGCTCTCAATATCACTCAACATTAATGAATAAAAATAAACAAAAAATAGATGATGATAAGGTTAAACCCAGACAAACTGTGTTCTATGTGTATGTGTTTTATTTCCCAGTATCAGTTAATTTCATCTCAATACAAAAGATTCTCAGTGAAACAACCTCAGCTCACAGACTTAGCATCTCATAAATTTTTTAGTTGTTTTGATTCTGTCTCTGTTTACAATAACAATACTGCATGACTGGAGGAACAATCTTGCATATGCCTGGTAACTTGTAAACAGGGAGAAATGAGACGGATGCAAGTGGTGGTGCATTTAAAGAAAGAGTTCCAAGAGAGATAAAACTAGGGTAGCAATTGGAGGGAAGTGTGAACGTTGCTTCAAACAGGAGCTGAATCTGTGTAAGTATTCATATTTCCCTACCATGATGTGTGAGTACATCACCCTAACATGGTGTGACACCATGGTAGGAAAATATGTTTTAATTGGTTGTGGTTATAAAATACAGCAGGCAATACAACCAGAATTAGCATAATAGAATTAGCAGACTGAGCTGTACTTCTTACTACAGTAGGGAACTACACTGCAGGTAAAAACTAAATCTGCGAGAGAGGAATCTAATAAACATCATGGCTCCATGACATACATGTGCATAGGAATAAAATGGTCACTGGTGTCTGACAATTTTCTAAATTATAAACTCCAAGGAATCTGCTTGCTCTCAATGAATAACAAAAAAGTTTTCTATTTTAAATTGTTTTAAATTTTGTCTGTGAAATAGCCAGTGGACTTGGAAATGTGACGCGCTGTAATTAAAATAACCCTATCCTGGTTGTCAGAATGTCCGAGTGCCTGATGGTTTGTGTGGATACAGTGAAAATGTATTTTTTGCTGTTGATATTTAGAATCCCTCATGAGACATGTTCAGACTTCAGTCCCCATTCCTTAGAGTACAGATTCTGCTCAGAGAATATCTAAAAATAGGGGTGTTTAGAAGATTGTTTTTTTTATAGTTGCAAATCCTTTCATCATGACTTAATGAATTATCTGAACACTCAGGATGGAATATTAATCACAGTGATTATGTAGTAGCTCAAAGGACCCAATAAAACCTCTGTGAACTCAGGGAAAATTACGAGACTCTTTACCTCTGAAGATCTCACCTGTTGTGTAAGCCTGGGTTCAGCTTTAATTATCCTCAGTAACACTCACTAAGAACCAGGGGAGAACAGAATGCAGGTAATGGCATTAATATGTGCAAATTACACCTGATTGGATGCTTCTTTACCACATCACAATAGCGCTCGATATTAGCAATTTGAACACGTTATAATGTGCAATTATGGGTTATTTAGAGAGATAAAGGATAATAGTTCTGTCCCTCATCACTGACACACTTTACTCACTTCAACATTGACTGGGCAGGAAAAAAAAGAAAGAAAAAAATTATTTGCTTCTTTATAATCTTCTAAGGAAGAGTGAAAGTGACA
Source organism: Porochilus rendahli (assembly GCA_039654305.1). Taxonomy (NCBI): domain Eukaryota; kingdom Metazoa; phylum Chordata; class Actinopteri; order Siluriformes; family Plotosidae; genus Porochilus; species Porochilus rendahli. Next base: position 23,440,814 of record JBCNYG010000022.1, on the reverse strand, counting down.
TCCTCTCTCTCTCTCTCACACACACACACACACACACACGCACACACTCGCTCTAAGCTGTTTCCTTGCTAGTCAGTGATTATATATATTTGTTTATCACAGACAGAATAATACACTTATGTATTTGATATTTTAGTGATTGTAAGTTTTAGTCTTTACTGAAATAATTGAACTAATTTTCATGGCAAGTATAGCTGTTTAGCTAATGACCTGATATGCTAACTACCTGGTTTGTTAGTAATGTAGCTTAACTTCATTATCTTGTAAAGTCAGACACGTAAGAGACAGTGGTTATATCAGTAAGAAAAACCGGGTGAGTCTCAGTTCTAGTAAAATACTAAGATTTAATAACTGTTAAAAGTATTTATTGCCATCAACATACAGTATACATAACATCAGTTATTTGTTGTTTCCTTTTCCTTCTTTCTTTGTATCTGGTATATTCTACACCGGAACAGACAATCTGACTGGTCTGCTATCTCAGATTTGAAGAAATATTATTCCGAGTGGATAATGGTTGAATCAAAGTTACAAACATGTGATATGTTGTCACGATCATTACTCTTAAAAATGGAAAAATATACCATATAAATCTTTTAGTTAGTTTTTCCTGTGTTTGCGCATTGTAAATATACATAAAAATGTGAATGAGTGTACGCAGGACCCTTTACTGACATTTCTGTTTTGTACATACTGAACTCTGAACGAGTAGACTACGAAACGACGACTGTAGTTACACAGAATTTAGCTCTGCTCACAGAGTGCAGAGCTCACTTCACCTGCCTCAATTACGGTTGAAATATATAATGTAAACTATAAAAGAGTACACACACAAACAACTATTCACCTCAGGCTTGGTGAATATCATTAAATTGAATAGTTTTCTTGATCTGGGATTATTTAATTATTCAAAGATTATTTACCTCGCCTTTGGTGAATAATTGTTAATTACCTGTCTCTTTTACTTAATTTTAAAATGCAAAAAGCTTTTAATGATGCAGAGAAGGAATTAGCATAAATTAATCTGTCTTGAACATGTTGGAAAATTTACAGTTGCAATTTTACATCTGTACTGTTACAAAGCACTGCCACTGGAAACTTGTTCCATAATGAAAGAAACAACAACAACAAGCAAACAATCTAATAAATAAACAAGCATCTCCTTTGAACACATAACTTTAGCTACAATGTTTTACAAATTATTTGCCTGTGAATGATGTTAACGTATTAACAATAACGTATTAGAACAAGTGCATTAATATAAACCTGAACTACCAGAGCTGCTGTGGTTGAGCATAGTTCACCTCCTGAACAATCACAATCCCAAACAGTAATCACCTCCTGGCCAATCACATAATAGAACTCAGTACCTTCTGACCAATCACAATCCAGAAGAGTAATCACCTCCTTAACAATCACAATCCAGAACTAGGCCCCTTCTGACCAATCACAATCCCGAACAACACCTTCTGACCAATCCCAATCCTGAACTACTTCTGATCAATCACAATCCACAACAGTAATCAGCTCCTTAACAATCACAATCGAGAACTAGGCCCCTTCTGACCAATCACAATCCCGAACAACACCTTCTGATCACTCATAAGCAGCTCTGTCATGTAAATATAAATCAAATCTTAAACCAGGTGGAAGCAGTAACTGATGTGAAAAAAAGCAAAAAATTCCATCACTCAGAGAAAAGAATTTTAAAATGGTGGTGCAGATGTGGAATGGACGGAAGAACATGATAATGTGTCATAAAGGTGGTACTAGGTCCTGAATGTAATATCAGAGCTCATATGATAGTGGACTTAATTAGCGGTACACCCATCATCATCATCACCCACAGCAGCAGGTCAGATCCATGGTATTTCTTCAGGATGACATGTCTCTATAATAGTGTTTTTCAAAAAATTGTAGTAGAGGTCCAAATCAGGGGTCGGAACAAAGAGAAACTGAGCAAAAAATTCATAGCACACACAGAACCCAGTTTGTGCTGTCCATGTATGTGTTTGTAATCAATCAGCTCCATCCTAGAGGTTTACATGTACAGTACATCACTTCAGATTACAAAGCTCGTTTGAACATTCACTCATGGTTCCATTTTAATTCAGCAGCAAAGTGGTAATTATTTGAATATTTATTAAACACAACACAGAAGGTTATAAACAGGTATTCATCAGACTTTTTACGAACCATTCAGAATGCAAAAACATTGTAAAAAAGAACTAGTGTTTATTTATCAGGGTCGATCAGGGGTGGAGCCAATCCCAGCTGACTTCAAGTGAGGGGTGGGGTTACACCCTGAACATGTCACCCACCAGTCTATTAAAGGATACAGACAGACACACTCACACCTACGTGGGATTTAGTGTTGATCCAATGTACATCCAAATGTCTTTGGATGGTGGGAGGAAAACAGAGTACCCAGAGGAAACCCATGAGGTTGGCCCAACGTGTACTGATCAGCATTTCTTTTGAAGTACAGATTAAAATTTCTGTTACCTTTTAGAGGAGCTCCTGAGTACAGCACCATGGGCATAGAAGATGATTTGGATGGTTGTGCCACAGCTAAGGCACAGCTAAGGCGGCAGCATTGCTAAGTTGATGCTGAATGGCGGTTATGTATATGTTATGTTATACTGATATGTAATTTGCATGACAATGAAAAGCAGAAAACTAACATTTAAATTTTATTAATAACAAAATTGAAACCCAGAAAATACAGACTCATACATCAGCACTCAGACTTGCACAGAATAAAAACACACAATATAACGCGGGTTGGTAGACAAACTTCTTTATTCAAACTTTTAATGAGTATCATAAGATGCTGTAATGAAGCATATTCAAACTTTGAAAATATAAACAAAATAACAAAAATAAACTTTTTTGATTTGGTCTGGACTTAGACTCACTTTCTGTGAATAATTGCTACACACGAACAGTATATAATCTAATATTAATTACTGATATTTATATCTGATTTATAAACCCTCTACACAATCCTACTAAAATCCTAACACAAAAAATACATAAAGAATATAAAATCATAATAATAACAACATATACAGTACAAACAAGAAGCAAACTTAAACAGCTGCAGACAGTTCACAAATAATTTTACTACCAAAAATCGAAATGCAAAATTTCTCACTCTTTTCTTTTCTATTGGCTCTAAAGTCGGAGGTTCTCAAACTCACAGGTCAAAGGTCACAGAGATAAAGTTGGTGCAAAGTGAAACCGTAATTTCTTCTTTGGTTAATCCATATTATTACCAGCAGGGCTATCGTAGTGTTTGTTGTTGTCATAACTCGATTTACGATTTGTAAATCATGTCGATTTACAGAAAGTCTATTGGAAAGTAAGCCGAGTCTAAATCAACTCACTGCAAAAACTGAAAACATGGTGTGTTTAGGTTGGGCTGCTGGACTGGCTGAACTGGACCAGACGTGAAATGACAGTGTGATGAGACAGACAGAAAAAAGAAAGACAGATAGAATGAAAGAGCTGATTAGTGTAAAATTTGTAAACACTTTTGGTAAGGCTGGATAAAAAAATCCCGGCTTCTCATCAGAACATTTTGAAAACCTAAAGGTTTTTTAAAAACCTTAAGGTTTTTTGTTAGCTTTTTGTAATAGAGAAATGAGGTAACTCGAAGCCCAAAAGCTTTTAGGGCTAATTGTAGGAAGAGCGACTGAAGCTATACAATACACCCTAGATGACAAGTCTTTTACATGTACATTTAGCATGCATTCAGTCATTCTCTCTGATCAAGAGTCTATAGAACATCAGCCTTGGAGTTCCAAAAATCTTCAGAAAATATAACGATTTCAAACAGAACTAATCCAATCTCATGGTCACAATGTGATGGTTGATGAGAAACCAGGAATTTGTGTTATCTTTTAATTATTTTGTTATCGTTTTGAACTTTAACCCCTTTCCAACCTTTCTTTGCCTTTTTTACTTTTCTTTGAAGTACGCACAGTGTGAACACAAACTGAATCAAACAGCAAACAAATCAAAAGAATCAATTTCATTCTGATTCAGAGTCAACAAACTGAGCAATAAAAGTGAAAGTGCTCTGAAAAAAAGAGTATGAAGGTTCAAGAGCCAGGTTCAAGGTCAGGTTAAGGTCCGGGTCCAGTCCTGTATCCAGGTGTTTGGGTGTCAATGTTGAATCTCCTCCAGAGCAGTGCAATCAGTAGTGCACTGATCACCGTCACAAGCATGTGTGTACGACTCCGCACACCAGTCTGGATACAGCGTGTCACCATGGAAATGCACACCAGCAGCAGAGTGACGACAGCCAGAAACACACTAATAATTTTGACGAGGAGCTCACGGCCAAACACACCTTCAGTCTCCACCTGTACCACCTGCACCTGCTGCTCCAACTTACACAGCCGAGAGTTACATGACTCCAACACCTCCTAAAACACACAAACACACACACACACACACACACACACACCCCAGAGTGTGACCCAGAGAGCAAATATTACATTTATAGTTTTCCAGAAACCCTTTGACCTTTAACTGATATGGTTACCATTTGTCAAGGTCACTGTGTTCTGCTAACACATGAGGCTGAATCATGGCTGACAGGGAGGAGTCCCCATGTAAAAAAAACAGAGCATACATCTGTATTTCTGCTGAGTCTCAACCATCAATTTCTGATTTCTCCAGAGGCTCTTTGCCCATATCCAAGGGGAGATTTGGAACAGCCAGTTAGCCTACTCTGCATGTTTTTGGACTGTGGAAGGAATCCGGAGCACCTGAAGGAAAACCATGCAAGTACGAGGAAAACATTCAAACTCCACTCAGAAACGCCCTGAGCCCAGGAGTTGAACCCAGGGCTTCTTGCTATGAGACGGACGTGCCAACCACTGCGCCACTGTGTAACCCCATCCCTCAAAACTTTTTTTTTTTTATTGGCATACTGTACACAAGAGAAATTTAGCTTTTGCATTTAACCCATCCAAAGTGCATGGGTTCGGTAAGCACTCACTCTTGCAGCAGCGGCTGGCCAGACATTGCACCGGGGAGCAGTTGGGGGTTAGGCGCTTGGGATTAGATGCCTAAACACCTGACATCATCCATTCAGAAAAATTTTGCAAACAATGTGTTACATGTAATCATCTTTAAATGGTATTGGCAAATACAGATGCAAGTTCAACATATAAAGATTTAAGGGTCTAATTCAACCAGTCTTTGAATAACACAGAGAAATGCAAAACGTGTTGCAACTCTTTCTCGTCTTTTACTCTTTTGAACAGTTTGCTTTCTCTTTAATCTAAAATAATGTTTTTTTAGGTGAAATTAGTCAGAATTTGTGAAATTAATTCATAATCAAAAACTAGATCAAAAGCAGAAAATCTATCTTTACTATTTGGCATTTCACAAAGACAAATAAGCCTAAATTAAAAACTGCTAATGCTGAAAGAACGCTTCCTGTACTCGTACTGTAGTGATGAAAAAGATGCATAGAGAAAACCTCTTAAAGGTCATTAGCTGTACAAGCCACCACAACACATCAGAGCATTATATAAGCAGTATAATATAGTATATAGTATAATTTATATAAGAGTCTAACTTCTGCATGCTGATTTTTACGGGTTAAAATACAGTTTATGAAAAAGTATTGATCTCTGAAAATGCAGAAGCAAACTGATATTGGATTTACACGACAGAAAAATATTCCAAGAAACTTAAATCAGTCTAATAAAGCAAATAACGGTTCAGGATAGACAATTTTCATGAGCATCGGTGGAATACTGTTTTCTGCAATCTGTGCAGAGGTCAGCTACCAAAACATACAAATCTAAACAAAAGTAAACGATTCCAACTATGCTTCTATCAAAAGGTGAATCAAAATAACAACAACTTCATTAAATCATTGCATATGTGTAATTGTAATGCATGCCCATTTTGCACACAATGAAATATGATCTATTTCACCAGATAATCACCAAAAGTCAACAAACAACATTATAGAATGTGGTGATACTGCTTATTTTATCTCTTGGAGGTATTTAGTTCCCCTCAGAGCACACATTTTTACATTTGTGACAGCAGAAAATAATAAGTTACACATTTTTGGGGGGGGGATCTTAAATGTCTGAATGTTGTGCAGTCATAGTCCAACAAAGGTGTGTGTACAGCGCCCTCAGGTGGAGATGAAGGAGAAACACACTTTATATAGAATAACATTAGTTGGGAATTTAGATTTTCTGATGATGAATTCTTACATTGCAAATACATGAAGTTCTGTCCCATCCAAAATGCATTTTGTGTATATTGCAACAAAAATTTAATTTAAGCGTCAATTCATTATTAAAACTAAAGGTGCTCCGATCAGGGTTTTTGGAACCGATCATCGATCGCCGATTTTTGAAATCAGTATCGCCGATTCCGATACCATGTCTCTGAACGCACCTGCAATTGCCTCTGCGCTGTGTCATCCCAAAAATTCTTGAAAGTGAAGCACCACTCTTTTGAGCTCAAAGTCCTCGTTTATAAACTGCGCGGTCAGGCTCAACATAGCCATGGAAGAGACACTTAAAGTCCAAATGTCACTTGTGAAGCTGACTGATGTCACATTAGTCATTAGCGTTTTAATATGCTCATACACCATATGATACAGTTCTGGCAGGCACACGTCTGTGAAATATTTACGTCCTTGATGAACATAACGTGGATCTGAATGATTCACCAGGCGCTTAAACCTGACATCATCCACGACAGACAGAGGCTGATGGTCCATGCATATGAACACCATTATTTATGCATTTATTTCCTTTTGTTTCATGCTGTCTTTCTCATAGCCCGCTCCCCGCTGAAAAGTCTGTTTGACTGACAGATGCGCGAGAGCCGACTTGGGCTTGTTAGTAGCTTGAAGTCTGTCCCCCTCTGCCTTTTCAGAGACCAAGACGGCATACTCGTTATATTCTTTCACTTGGCAGGCTTTCAAATGTATTAGGTTCGTGGTATTAAAATTGCTTGACTTTTCCCCTCCACAACTGACTCCTTTAGAGCAGACATTGCAAGTGGCAAACTTCAAGTCTGTTTCCGACACTCTTCATTGTGAATGAAATCGGCTATTTATATATATATAAATACATATATATAAAAAGTTATAACTCCTCAAGAGAATCTCTAATGTCCATCTGCACATGAAACGGTTAAATATCTACAAAGTGATTAAAAATGACAAGAAAGGTGAAGGGCCCATGAAGCTATAGTGCTGATTTGGAGATAATTAAAATTGGATATGGAAGCAATGGCTCACATCAGGGCAGTTTTGAAGACAACTCAGCGCAGTTTAAAATGATAGGTTTGTGAAAAAAACGTGGTGCGGTTGTATGGAACGTGGTTCAGAAAGGTTGTGAAAGGTAACAACACAGCAGTTACAAGGCAGCTAGATGCTGATACACGGTATTGAGAACCACCGTTTCAAATTCTTTGAAAATCATGCGTTTTATGTTGCTGCGGCTATCCATGCTTGTCGACAGTGAACACACTCGTGGTGTCAAGACGATGTCAAGGCAGCCCAACACTGTTTGGAACAACGATGAACGACCATCAGAACCACCCCTGTGTGAGGCATGATGAAAACCGGTACCGCTTCATCTGTACAACATGTAAGCTTATGCAAGCACAAGCCTGTTCGTAATAAGGGCAGCAGAAAAGTGGAAAAACTACATTTTAATGTATTTTTGCTTCTAGCTTTAAAAAATGCAACATGCTGGATACGATAACAGAATGAGTGCCATCTAGTTCCATTAAAGGGGAACACGTTCACTGAGAATGCTGATTTATATAATCATAATTTGTTTAAGATTCTAGTGAAGAGCAAATGTCGGTCACATTATTTTTGCCAAGAAAATAAACCAGGTTTTTGGTTTCGTTGCATCATCCATTGTGGAACACACAGGTTAGAGTTGGATAATAAAGGACTGGCAATGCCTCACTGTAAGGATTTTGGTGAGGGACTGCTGGTCATTTATTATCCAACTAGGATCACCAGGCCATGCACCAGTTTTGAGTTATACAGTGATCTTGGTGGGTCTTATATTGTTCACACCGAAGAGAGATTTATGAGTTTTAAATGGATGACACAGGCTCCAGGAGATGTACCAAAACGTTGAAAAAATCTGAATGATATACATGCACTGCATTGCTGGAAATTACAGTCAGAGTACACCACTGCTGGCACGTACCACTTTCAAAGTTTCACCTATAAACCTTCAACCGATTGTCTCTAGTCCAGTTAGTCTGGTATTCGACTGCTGTATACCCGTGAAACCTGAGAATGTATATTTATGGCAAAACATATCTTTTCCAGGGTGGTTGCTAGGTCTTTCCATAACCCTTCACAGAGGGCTTCTACTCTGACTTACATATTTACTTTTTTGAACATAATTAGTAGGTCCGGATGCTTGAACCTAATATACTATGCCAACATCTTTTATAACTACCTGACAACCACAAGCGGCTATGGCGGTACAGCGCTGTGTTATCAACACTTCATGAACGGATTGTCAAGCATACTGTAGGGGATTCGGGATGGTGAGCAATACACAGTACCCCTTAATGCCCTCCAGAAAAAAGAATAGGGGACAATTCTCTCCGCAGAATTGCTTCCAAACTACTGTACACTACACCAACGGCCCCATGCAGCAGCCCAGGGATTAGCCAGCTAAACTGTAAGTGATGGGTGATGCCATGATCTGAATTACCAGACTTAACTTACGTGCCACAGCCATGCATTAAACATGTTAAAGTGTCTTAATTTGGGGGCTTTCCAATTAACTATTCATTCATTAATTCATTTTCTAAGCTGCTTAATTCTGATTAGGGTTGCGGGGAGGCTGGCGCCCATCTCAGCCAACCATTCACATTTACACTCACACCAAGGGGCGATTTGGAACAGCTAATTAGCCTTCTCTGCACGTTTTTGGACTGTGGGAAGAAACCAGAGTACCCGGAGGAAACCCACGCAAGCACGAGGAAAACATGCAGACACCACACAGAAACGCCCGAGCTGGGAACTGAACCCAGTACCTTCTTGCTGTAAGGTGGACAAACTAACCACTACGCCACCATGCTGCCCCTAATTAAATATTGATTGTCATTATTTATATATCTGTGAATATATCATCATATAAACTTCTGCTATGGGGTGCCAGCCCTCACAATACCCTGCCCTCTCTATCCACCCCATGAATATTTTTCTAGGTCTGCCCCTGGCCCTTTTCTTTTCCTTCCTGTCTGTGTGTGAGGTTACCTGCAGGTCTCTTGCTCTCTCGTTAGCCTGATAAGCCACTTTCTCCTCAATGCTAGCTAACTCCTGCTTCAGATTCGCCATCTCATGCTGGTGAAGTTCAACCAGATCATTGAGCTGCTCCTCCAGACGCTCCACCCTGAGACCGAGAGACAAAGAGAGGTGCTGAAACAACACCATCCTGAACATTCAAAACCTGCAGATAAATAAACAAACCTGTCTCTCTCATCCTCGAGCAACTGGGCGAAGAAATTGTCTTGACTCAGGTCCACCTTCAGAACCTCTATGTCTTCAGCGAGTTGGATTTGGGACTGACGGATCTCCTGAAGTTCCTCCAGCACCATGCTGATGTTGTTTTTGTTGTGTTTGTTGACAGCAGGATTTCCGTTACTGTCTGCTGAACCCGAGGTTCCTATGGAGCACTCATCATCGCTGTCACTGTAGAACTTTGACTGTCCGACTATGGTGGCGCTCCCGCTTAGCATCCGGCCTCCACCTTCGTCCAGCGATGTCTTGAGCTGCGTGATGTTGTCTGCGCTGCCGAATTTGTTGCGGATGAGATTAGCAAACTCTCTGGGCTTGTTAAAAATGGATGGCGGTGTGAGTAACACCATAGGAGCGCTGGGTTTTAATCTGTCCAGACAGTGATTGTGTCCGGTGCCGTTTACGGTCTTTGGAGAGTCCTTGGAAACATCTTTGTGCTGTTCTTTTGCTGGGTCTTTAGGACTGCTGTTCTTGAAGGAACCGTTGGTGGTGGTGTTGTTCTCGAGCTCCTTCATGCGTCTGTAGTACTGCTCCAGTTTCTTCTGTAACTGATTAATGTTGTGTGCCGTTTTCTGATTCTTCTTCTCAAACACTTGCCGGATTCTCGCCACCTGCTGCTTATCGGCCATGTTGACCAATTTGAGGAATTCGGCCACGTTGTCATCCTGCTCCATGCGCTCCACCCTCAGCTGCTCCTTCGCCTTCAGGATCTTCTGCTGCAGGTCACTCGAAAAGTTAAGGTTTGAGTCAGATCCTCCCCGCTGCAGGATTGGGACTGGGATACTGAGGACATACCCATCGTTATCCATCTGGACACACACACACACACACATATGCGTCAGAGAAGGAGCTCAGGAAAGGAAACCAAGAACAGAAAAATCAGCATGAAACTGCAACTGCTGCAAAATGCATCAGACTGCTGCCACATGACTTCTCCAAAAACACAAACTCTACACAGATGACACTTCAGATGTTTTAGTATTAAATAAATCTCCATCTTCTTCCGCTTGATCTGCAGTCGGGTCGTGGGGGCATCAGCCTCTACAGTGAGGTCCAAATGTCCCTGACCCTGACAGGGCAGAATTTACTCCTTCATTCCTCTTAAATTTTTTTATCCGCTTGAAAATTTCTCTAGGATTACAAAATATTTACTTTTACAACTAACGTCTCTTTATTATCATTTATGTTCCTTTATTTACTGTAACATTTTATGATGATTGTATCTGTCTGTCCATCTACATGTCTCCCTCTCTGTGTATACAACTTCCTGTCATCCCAAATGTCTCTCTTTCCATCAGTTAGTCAATCTGTGGCTCCTTGGGGCTGACTGACCATCTGCCCATCTGCTTGTTTGTTCTACCTTGTATTCCTCCATCTGTTTGTCTCACTGTCTCTCTGTCATCTGGTCTGTCCATCTTTCCACCAAAACAATGCAAATTTCCCTAAAAAAACCCAGAAATATATTCAATTCAATTCTATGATCCATTTGTTTGTCCACATACAGCTGTATCTTTCTAAATATTAGTTTGTCTGGGAGAAAAAAGCAGTAGGAGCCAGTCTTACATTTAACACACACACACACATACAAACACACACACACACACACTGTTTTCTTGGTTTCTGGTTCGTTTCTCTGCAGTTATGTCTCGTTCTCAGGAAAATCAGGAAGTTGCGCTAACTGAAGTAGACACTAGAGGAGCACTCCTCATCCCTCTTTCCTTCCTCTTTCTTCTACTCAAGAGTGGAGAAAAAAAACCACCTTTGATTAACAGCCAAGACGTTTCTCTTTCAGGTCTGTTCACAATCTAATCTCTGACACATACCCCATTTATCTGAAACCAGATCATTTAAAATCAGTAGAAGAACTGAATTCTAATTAAACGATGAAAGCGTGTTGGTGATAAAATAACACCTTTTATTTATAGAATATAGCTTATGGGTAAAAACAAGACAGAAAACTTTCAGTTCCGTTTTAACTTTCACACTGAGACTGAAACCATCTCATCATCGTCATTCAACACAATCAGCACTGTACAAACAGGTTATACAGTTTTCTGACAATCATTTAGTCCATGGGTGACGAATTCATGGCGCTGGTCAAATTCGGCCGGCTGCCTCATTTTATGTTGCCGGCAAGAACTTTTAAAGAATTTGATTATCGTACATTCTTTACATTGGTCATCACCATGAAACCTAATACATCATCCTTCCACTAGGTGGCAGCAGCCTATTTCAAGTAAACAGATAGTCATTCATGACTCAAGAAAGATTGCAAGCTAGCTTTATTATTTGGCCCTCGATCACCTTTAAATTTAATAATGTGGCCCTCAGTGAAAATGAGTTTGACACCCCTGCATTAGTCATGTGTTTAGTTACAGAGAGTTGAGTGTCCAGGCCAGATACCTAGCAAGTCTGTAAGTTATTCACTCTGTCACTTCCTCATATATTTACGTTTATGGCATTTGGCAGACACCCTTATCCAGATTGATTTACATTTATCATTTTTATACAACTGAACAACCGAGGGTTAAGGGCCCAACCGTGATGAGATGTGATGGCAGCTTGATGTTACTGGAGCCTGAACTCCTGACCTTCAAATCAGTAATCCAGAGCCTTAAACACTGAGCCACCACTTCCACTGCCTACTTCAGTTACAAAGTCAGTTATCCTCTCAGTCAGTTATTCTCTCAGTCATTCAGCCCACCAGACAGTCTATAACCCCATCAGTCAATTTGTCATTGGATCCTAGGCTGTCAGTTAGTCATGCAACCTGTCCCTTAATTAGTCCATCACATCCATGGTCAGTCAGTTGAACTCTAATGATTTTATAAATATTGAGTCAAATGTAACGGTGTATACACACACACACATTCCAAATCGACACCTCTGTTAGAATTCCTTCCTATTAAGTTTCTAAAGATCATCAAGTTAGTGTTTAATTATGGAGCAGCTCATCACTACTGGCTTTTGAGACAAACTTTACCCAGAAAGCATTGCCTATTTCTGAGTGGTGGGAGGAAACTGACATGGGTGTGTTGGTATGAAAGGTGTACATTTTTCATACAAGCCCAAACAAGCATGTGCCCACACATGTGTGTGTGTTCAGTTTCTACCTGACAGGTGAACACGGTGTAATTGAGAGTGTTTGAACACACAGAGTATACACTATTACAGTCTGGACAACAGAAAAACACACAACGTATAACCAGCCTGTGTACTAAAGTACACATTCATCTGGCCTGAGGGAAAACATACCAGGAATAGAGTCCAGGAACCAGACGGTACAGGTCTGAAACCGTTACTGACAGGAGATTAAATTCAAAGTTATTCACATTACGCAAAACAATCCGTCTGCTGAGGTGCCCCTCGATTCTAGTTTCAGTTTCAAGTTTATTTGTCATATACAGGTAACAATGAAACATCACTCCTGGCAATGAAATTCTTGGACTCAGAGCCCCCTCAAAATTGCACTTCTATATACTACACCAGCATGATATGCACACTACAGAAGTGTCATGGTCACTGCATGCTTCGAACGTCTGTCACTCCATCACACACTCCACTTCAAGTTTGGGGATTCTTTTTCCTTTCCTGTCTTTTTCCTTTCAGGTCTAAATTTGTTTTAGTGATAAACATGTTGATGATCAGATAAACTATATCCGGCTCAGTTTCATGTGTTTAGGTGAACAATAAAGGTTTAAATCGAGGTGAAATTATTATTTACATAATCACTATCAGATTAAACTGATCTACAGACACCCCCCCCCCTTATCTTTACAGCTTTATAAATAAATAACACCACACCACATGTACAGTATTTAAATTCTTCATTTAACTCCAGATTTCAGTGAAAAGGTGTGTTTTCTGAATAAAAAACCATTACAGCTGTTAGGCAGGAACCAGTCTGACCAGCTAGGAATCCTCTTTAATTTATTCCCAAATTCACCTGATGGTAGAAGACAGAAAACTTTTGTTTTCTGTTTTAACGTCATACCAATTCCTCTGTGAAACGCTCACGTATACAAACCTAAACTAACCTTTACTAAACTAAAAAACACAGCAATAAGCACTTGTGTATTTATTACATCTAGAATCATTTCCCAGTTTATGATTCTAGCAATACAGTAAAAAAAACTATTACATTCACACACTCACACACACTCTCTCTCTCACACACACACACACACACACACAAAATGCTAAAAATAAGAGTTGATAAACATATTGCACCTGTTCCAAAAGGAAATTTTTTTGGGTAAAACTCTGAAGAGTTTAAATAAACACTTATTATAAAATAATGTTCACAGAAACAAATAACGAATCCGACACATTTAAACAAATACCGTCAATATAAACACATCTTTTATCGATAGAAAGTTTCAGGCACTAACGCAAGAACACACACACACACAACAAGGAGATTTTACCGTGTCAGAATTTTGGTAATCTGAAGTTCTCGTTTCTTTTCTCTCACAAGCACAAACTCTCTCTCTCTCTCTCTCTCTCTCTCTCTCACTCCCTCACTCACTCCCTCACTCCCACACACACACACTCGCACACAAATAAAA
>JBCNYG010000022.1:23401577-23412567 GCA_039654305.1 Porochilus rendahli | reverse complement strand
AGAAGGTCGGAGGCAGTAAGGGTTGACTGGAATGGGCAAGGATTTTGAAAGGTTCAGGGGAATTGGAAACCCAGAAAGTTTTTTTTTTTTTTTTTTTTTTTTTTTTTTTTTTCTTTTCTTTTCTTTTCTTTTCCTTCTTCATTTATGTTACAACTACATATCCTGTCATGTGGGTGTTTATGTTTGCAGGAGTATGTACGTCTGATTGAACCATGGTGCCAGGCGAATGTGGGGTCATGTCGCTTTGTCCTGGGTCAGGCGTACCTAGCCTGTGGAGAAGGAGAAAAGGTAAACGAACACACAAAACTCCTAAATCATACACCAGAAGGCAGAGTTTTAATCCCTTGTAAAGTTATGTGACCTGTAGATTACATTTCTTTTTTTATTTGTAGGCACTGCAGTGTTTCCAGGAGGCGGGATCAGAGGTGGAAAAGGAGGAGTTTCTAGTGAAATTAACAGGCTCCGAGGAGGATGAGGCGGGGAATACAGCCCCACGATTACTCTATTACAACAAGGTACACACACACACGCACACACACACACACACACACCCACAAAGCATTACTTTATTTAGCATCAGTTTGTTTGTGTTTCAGGTCCTCAGACTTCTGGAGGATGTCGGATTGCCAGATCTTGTGATTCAGTTAGCCACGCTGGCCGTATCTGAGGCTGTGAATGACCAGCGCAGTCAGGTACAGAAACTGTCGATACCCTTTACAAAGCATGTAGTGTTACACAAACCTTCAACTTGCTGTTCTTACTGTTCTCTCTCTCTCTCTCTCTCTCTCTCTCTCTCTCTCTCTTTCTCTCTCTCACACACACACACACACAGGCAGCACTGTGGACACGTATTTTTAAACACCATCTGGATCTCGGACACAATAGTGAGGCGTATGAAGCTCTAACTCAGAACCCCGATTCCAGCAGGTACACAGACACACAAGTAGTGCTCTACTTTAAATCAGGATACTTTTTTTATGCACTTAATAAATTTATTTTAAATGCTGAAAAAAGCACAAAAACATTTTAAAGGTGAAGGAAATTATGCATCAACAGCTCCATGAACATGTGATTAAAATTGTTTTCATTTGATTATTAATTTTTTAAACATAAAAAATGATAGATGGCAGTTTTTAAATGATGCTGATATTTATAAAACTGCCAGAATTAAGTTTGTGTGTGTGTGTGTGTGTGTGTGTAGGCAGTTGGACTGTCTTCGTCAACTGGTGGTGGTCTTATGTGAGCGCGCTCAGCTACATGATCTTATCAAGTTCCCTTACATCAACCTGCACGAGGAGGTTTCTTGATAGTTTCTTCATAGTTGTGTAACCCTAGCAACAGATTCTGATGAAGATAAATAAAAATTCCCTGAGACAGAGTTAACTGATTGATTGGAATTGTTGGTGTGTGTGTAGGTGGTGGGGATTATTGAGTCTCGTGCCCGTGCTGTTGACTTGATGACCCATAATTACTACGAGCTGCTCTACGCCTTCCATATTAACCGACACAACTACAGGAAAGGTGATGCCTGATTTTTACTGCACTTCAAAATATATCCAGTAGGTGGCAACAGTGTAGCGTGGGTACCATCATGTCTTTTCCATACTGAGTAGAAAAATTAATATCAGTGTAATAACAAACAAATGCTCGTGAATTGAGCATCACTTCCTGTTTGTTAATTCAGGATTAAATGAGATGAAACTGTGGTTAAACCTGCATATAACCCTTTTCCACAGATGGAAGGTCAGGGGTTTTTTAAAAAATTGCCCATTTTATGGTAGTTTTGTTTATATCATGATTACATACTGGTTGGCTTTTAATGAACCCTGGATATGTGATCGAGATGCCAGAGAAAGCGACTGAGACGACTGTGCTGCCTTTAAAAAGAGTCTAAAGTTAACCTTGTTGGTTCAATTGTGTGTGTTGAAGCTGGTACAGTGATGTTTGAGTATGGAATGCGTCTGGGTCGTGAGGTTCGGACTCTGAGAGGTTTGCAGAAACAGGTTAACTGTTACCTGTCTGCTCTCAACTGTCTACGTCTGATTCGGCAGGAATATGCCTGGATCATCCAACCTTCATCCGTACCTGCAGTGAGTCACCACCAATACCAACATCATGCACGCACACATACACATCTGTTTTTAAGTGCATTCTCTGTTGTGTAGTGTGAATATAAAATCTCTGTGTCCATGTACCTGTCCTGTCTCTCTCTCTCTCACACACACACTCGCGGTGGCTGGAGTATAAATAAGAGATATTGACTATTAGGTTGTATTAAATTTGATGTTGCTATTCTAGAATACTTTTCTGAAGTGTATTTCTATACATTTCTAATAACTAGCAATAGCCATGAAAAATCTAAGAGGTAATGAAATTTCAAAGGTTAACACAGGTGGTAAAATTATAGCACATCCTTAAATCTGATATAGAGGTAAACATGTATACAAAACTGGAAATAGATTATTTTATTATGGGCATGGAATCTGAAAATCTGCTGCCATGAGATCGTGGCATGTGTACAAAAAATAAGTGATATATTGTTAGACTGTTTTAACTATTGCCTTTATAGGTATGAAATCTGAATATCTACCTTTGTTATCAGCATGAAAATGTGATATTCATAGGAAAAATTTATCAAATAACATTTATTTTTTAGCAGAGAGCAACTCAAACCATAACATGATGAGGACAACCCAAATGGATCACTTGGAAACAGTGGCGACCAACATTGTGTAGGGACATGCTGACTGAAAGGAATACATGTCAGATAGGGAAGCACGATACTGTTAGAGCCTATAAACTGTGCAAAGTGAAATTAGTACAGAGCAAATCAGGAAAAGCCAAGCGCTGTACAAAATGCAGGGACGAACAGGTTGCTTGCAAGGTTTTAACCAAGTATGAGCTGAATACATAATCACTAAAGGGATAAACTATTTGCTCACAGTCTGTATTAAAATATAGATTATATCACTACATGTGTTTTTTTTTTTTTAACAACATTTAATATTAATTGTTGTTTGAATATTTTTCCCTCTCTGTCTTTCTTAGTCTGAGAGACCAGGCACATCCCCAAAGCGAAGCCATGATGGAGATTTGGCTCCGCCTCCAGGTAACACACCCTTACAGTGTACTGCAGGGGTGTCCAATCTTAGACAACAAGGACAGGTGTGGGTGCAGGTTTTCGCTTCAACCAAGCAGTTGCCACACCTTCCACCTGTTTCAATATCTGGTCTAAAAAAAAAAAAAAAAAAATCAATCTAGAAGCTGGGTGGCAGCCATCTTGGTGAGACCACCTTGCTTTAAGATCTCAAAAGCCATTGAAAAAAACAACAACAAAAAAAAGATATATAAATGAAATGTACATCTTGGATGTAATTATTTCCATTTTCCCATCTTTTCATGCTGTTTGAGTATAACTTTCATCAGTAAAGTAGTCTCACCAAGATGGCTGAAACTGAAACACTAATGAACAAACTAGTCTTTTTTTTTTTTTGATCAGAGATTGAAACAGGTGGAAGGTGTGGCTCCTGCTTGGTTAAAGTGAAAGCCTGCACCCACACCGGCCTTTTGCAGATAAGATTGGACACCCCTGGTGTACTGTAAACATGACCTTTTTTTTTTTTTAATCCCCTGGGGGTGCTGCTGTCATCATTCTTTACATTATACAGACTGTAAACATAAACATCTGTATGAACCATGGTCATTAGAAAATTAGAGCACTGTATTTAAGGCAATGAAAAGATGTGAATCTACATGGCATACAGACAAGGTCTGTCTGAGACATGACGTGTGCGCTTGTGTGTTCACAGTGAGCCGTCAGATAGAAATCCTGGAGTTGAAGGATCTGGAGAAGGAGTATGTTCTTGCACGTTGTCGTCTCACACTTGCGCAGCAGGACCCTTCCTCAGCTGCAATAGCAGGTCCGACTCACTCACTCACACACCTACCTGCCTACGCATAAAAGTGTAACCTTTACCAAAGCAGCTCTGATGCTGTGTGTGAATAGGTAGTGCATCAGCAGTGGAGATGGTGTCTCTGTTGGTGCAGGCTGGATTGTTCGACGCGGCGTTGTCGTTGTGTGAGACTTTTAAACTCCCTCTAACACCTGTCTTTGAGGGTCTCACCTTCAAGTGAGTCGCGTTTCTCAGCTGTGGGTGAGGAGGGGGCATGTAACATATCTCAAATATCTAACGTTTTTAATATTTCACATTTTATTAAAACAGTATCATTATTTTTTTAAGGCCTGGGGTTACCAATTCAAACACACAGGCTGTGAACGTTTATTTCAATAGTCTTTATTACCGTCTGTTTATTACACAGTAATAAATAATGATACTGTGTTCTGTGATGTAAGAGTATGATTACACGAGAGAACATCGTTACAGCCGGCGCATTAACACATTCCTGATTTGTATCCCAGATGCATCAAACTACAGTACGGATCCGATCAGAACCAAAACGAGGCATGGAACTGGTTATCAGCCAATCAACTGCCCAGTCTCATCACCACTAAAGAGTCCAGGTGTGTGTATGTGTGCATGAATGTATGCATAACCCTGTGTGTCAGTGTCAGTACCTGAATTTGTGCTCTCCTGCTTTTCACAGTGCGACAGACGAAGCCTGGAGGCTTTTATCCTCGTACTTGGAGAAGCATCATTCCCAGAATGCTCAGCATCACCGCTGTGTTATAAACAGGCTGCTGTCACATGGTGTACCAGTTCCTGATTGGCTGCTAAATGCATACAAGGTAAATAATGTACAGCATCCCTGTGATTAAGGTTTCTGTGGAGATTTTTAAAAATAAAATGTAATAATTTCAAATTTGGATGAAAAATACTTTAATTATTTATAATATAAAATCATTTTCTAACATTAAGTACTTTAATTTTCTGTCATAGTTTACATGTACCATTCACTGTTTGGGGTGTGTGTACAGGAAGTGGATGCTGCGTCCTTGCTGCGTCTCTACCTGAACTATGACCTGCTGGACTCAGCCGCAGAGCTTGTGATGGAATATGTGGACGCTCTGCTGGGGAAGGGACATCAGTATTTTAGAATAGAGGTACGCACACATGCACTTGTCCTGCTGTGTTCCTTTCAGACACTACAGGGCATTGTGACTGTACAGATAATTTTAAGTGCTGCATTTGCATTGGTTATGACATGTGTCATGTGTGTAGATGCCACTCAGTGCGACGGCGCCACTTGTCTGGCTGCCCTACACACCCATCGACCAGCTGCTGCACAACCTGGGAGAGAGTCAAACTCCGAGCAACATGCAGGTGAGACACGGCCGTGCAGGAACATGAATCATGGTTGCTGGGAAAGTGGGAAGAGTTAGCATTCAGGTCCATTAACGTGTCTTTGCATTTGCATTAATGTGAGTTACATTTCTTTGGAGTTACCAAACCACACCAAAGAAACATCTTCCCTCTTACCTCAGGTCGAGAATGATGAATCGTACTTTTTGTGTTTATCGATGTATGTAACATTGAGTTAATGGTGTTGAATGAAATTGTATCTGGTCAGGTGGTAAACTGTTGCTTGGTGCTAGTTTTGTGAATGCTAAAAAAATTTTACTGTATGTGCAGTTTGATACAGCCCAGCTCCAATATCATATCCTGGGATTTTGTGTGTGTGTGTGTGTGTGTGTGTAGGTCTATGAGAAGCTGCGGACGAAGCTGGCAGAGTATCACAGACAGGTGGAGCGCAGCAGTAAACACCGACTGCAGGTTCCAGCCTGAACGCACTCCTTAACCCACACACACAGGACTGTTTCTCATTACTGTTTTGTAAAATTTTATATGCAATTAAAATATTGGATTTTGTATGATGTGACATCCAGATGTTTTTTTGTCTGTGTGTAATAAACACTGTACATGTTTTGATGATTGGTGAGACGATACATCACAATATTGACTAATATCATGGTTAATGAGTATTTATAGGCTTGGGGCCTGTGCTGCTGTCTTTATTTAAAGTGGGAGGAGCTAACAGTTTTTCGGTTCAGTCTATAATTTCTTCACACCAGAGAAAACATCCTGAATCGTCCAGAATGATCAAATTTAGAGATTTATCCTGTGGTTTTTTCACTGTCTTCCAGTACCTTGGTATAGTGCATTGTGGGGGAAATACCGTGGGTGTGTCTGAAATTTAATATATAAAAGGATGAATGAAGTAGTAAAGAAATTCCCTGATGCAGTGTGAATAAAACTAGCTCAAACAGTTGCTAACACCTAAAAGTAAGAGTATGTCCTCCAGTTTAGCATAGTGCACAACGATGACATGTCTTGGACTCGGGAACGAGATGTGACTTCATTCATTTTCTGAACCACTTATTCCTAATTAGGGTCGCGGGGAGGCTGGCGCCCCTCTCAGCTGACTCTGGGAAGGGCGGGGTGAGGTGTGACTTATTATAATTAAAATTAATTACATCAAACCTCCAGACCCAGTGAATCTCTGTCATTGAATTAGATGGTGAACAAAGTTTTGACTGCTACTGTATATGTTGAAATGTTTAACCATTCTGTGATGCCGGTTGAAATTAAATACATAGTCACTCATCCATATATGAATCAAACAAAATAAAGTCTTTTATTGTGCTGTAGTGAAACTTAAATGTAGTCAGCAAGGTGGCAGCCGCCGTGTACCGTAAAATTCCCGGATACTGCAGTTATAAACAACCTGTAGTGTCATCTCAATACAAAAGTCAAAAATATAAAACAAACTGAAAGAGGAATGCTCCAGCAGTAATACTGATCTGTAGAGACTGCACACAGACTGCAGTCCAGCCGTGTAGTGAAGGTCAGAGGTCACGCTCAGGCGCAGGATGGCAAGTGCACTGCTGCCAGTTAAGAATAAAACCATCGCTCCGCTCTACAGCGTTCCAAAACTGCTGAGTGCCTTTAAAGGTTTCTTATAAAGTTTTAGTGAGAAAGAAAGAGGGCAGAAGTCAATGGGAGTGGGCGGGGTTACATGGGCAGGTCCACACTGTTGTGTCTTGTTTTCCTGGACGTACCATCATAGCGAGGCTGCGCTCTTTGCAGGTTCGACATGGCTGCCGTGCGTTCCACGTCAATCACTGCATACAATTCGGTCCTGCGTGTAGGCGTGGCTGTGGATGGGGCAGTGGTGGGTGTGGGAGGTCGAGGTGAAACCGGAGTGTGTGGCGTCCTGGGCGTACTGCAGTCTGAGCCTGGGTCCATTTCCACCTCGATGTAGTTGAGCGTAGGCGGCTCGAACGGACGCCGCAGGTCGAAATTAAACACGCTGAAACGTCCTGATTCCACCCTCCCAGCACTGAGCGGCCCAGACTCTGCCCATCCTGCACTCAGAGGCACAGACTCCGGCCACATCGCTGCTGCCACATTCTCTGTGTTAATGTAGAGGTGGGCAGAGTCTGCACTGTGGTAACCGTTGGGCGGCTGCATCTTGGTCCTGACAGCCTCGTCCTGATCCTCGTCCTCATCACCTGCTTTAGGGTCCTCCCTCAGTGGTGGGAGTGAAGGAAGGTTCTCATAGTCCAATAGCGCTGTCCTGCGCTGGGCTGAGTTATTCACGTTAGCGTCCGGGCTGAGAGGTGGGGGGCGGGGCCTGCGGCGTGATGGCCCATATACAGGACCGTTCGAGTGCTCGGGAGCAGCTTCTGTAGTGACCACACCCCCGTTAGCTGCGTTGAGGGTGGAGCTGGATGCCACACCTCCATCTTGCTGTCTTTCCCTGGCCATGAGCTGCCTCTGCACCGGCGTTGGCCCCAACACAAACCTCACACCCTCACGCTCCAGCTGTACACGAGGACCGGGGTCTGGGGCCTGCACAGGCTCCTCACCTTCAGGGGCAGGGCTGTTGGGAACAGGGGGGTCGCCATGTCCTGCTCCTGCATGCTGATCCTCCAGCAGGCCTGTAGTGTTCACGTACGTGTGGCCCTACACACACACACACACACCCACACACACAATATATGAAAAATCATAGCTACACTCACTCTGCAGTGATATGATGTGATGCGATTTCTTACCCGTATGCTGTCGTCGGGCATCAGCAGCGGGTGAGTGGATTCTTCTCCTACAGATGGCAGGCGGGTGCTGCCCACTGAGGGGTGCCTACTAGAGGGGTGGGAGGAGGCATCACCTATTGATGGGTACCGCAGGCTCCCATTGGGTAAAACAGGAAGAGTGCCCCCTGCAGGACAGAAACACACATAACACAGCATCAGGACCAGCTGGGGTTAAAACAATGAATGTGTATCAGGGTATTCTTTCTTTTCATTTCCATTACATTCTTAACACCATTATATCTAATGACACCACCACACCCACACACCTGGGGTTGCTTCTAATAAGACAAAATGTAGGCTGAAAATCTCATCCTAAAAATGTACTGACAATGTATTGTGTGTGTTTTACCGGTGGGAGTACGAGGTGTTTGCGGAACATCTGGCTCGGTGTGTGTGTGCGTGAGCGCAGGTTCAAACACCGGCTCCTCCACCACACTGATGCTGTTGTTATGCATGATGTCCTGCAGCATGTTGAAGATCTCCTCTGCTCGAGCACACTTAAACGCAAAGATTCCTGTAGGAGAGAAAACAAGCAAACAAACACACAAACACACACCTAATGTTACTATTAGCACACGACTATGACTTCTACACACAAGCTATAAACGCACGACCTGACGGAAGGAATGAAAGCACATTTACACGCACACACACACACCAGACGTCAGCGTGATGGTGCAGCGTGGAGAGGCACACAGTGAGTCTCCGTTACTCACCAATTAGACTCATCCTTTTGAAAGCATTGGGGTCAAAGGTCACATTCTGCCATTAATAGCCAAACTGCAAACAGTGTGTAAAAAAATCGGTGCAGTCCTAAAACTATGGGGTTAAAGTGGAATGAGTCAATTGGACACGAATACATTTGGTTTTAATGCACACTCTTCAAATCAAAACTAAGGGCCTGAAGTGGGTACCCTTTACTATTTAGTAGGCCAGGAGTATTCAACCTTATAATCCATAAAGGGCAGATGTGGGTGCAGGTTTTCGTTCCAACCATGAAGGATTCCTATCGTCTGCCTAAAGGAATCAACTAAACTTGACTTTCAGTTAACTCGCTCCTGATTGGCTGGAATGAAAATTTGCACACATGTTGGTGCCTTGCAGATAAAGTTGAATACCCCTGAAGTAGAGAGGACTTCTTCCTACTTCAGCAATATTTATACAGCTGCCATTTCTCAACTTTAAATACACTTCAACTCTTTAATCTGTTACAATGAGATGCTAAGCCACGCCCCCACATTCGGTTACTGTTGCTATGTGGATACGGAACAAAGGGAATTAGTGAAGTTGAAAATCGATGTTGCCTAGTGCCATGGAAGCTTGTAGGAGAAGCTTATTTTCTAGATGGTGTGTGTGTGTGTAAGTGCGTATATGAGAAAGAGTGTCACCTTGTCCAGTCTGACAGCGGCGTCCACTCTCGAAAGAGAAGAGGTTGGAGTCGTAACCATAGCGACGAAGGCACAGGTAAGGCCACCTGACTGCGTCACACTTGTGTGTGCGGAGAACGAGCTCGTCCTCAGTCAGCTCCATGATCCCAGCCCCGAGCTCATTACCATCATCATCAACGTTCACCACCTTCACACACACACACACACACACACACACACACACACACACACATTTATATCATTATCTATATCCACCAATTACAGCCTGAAAACCAGGGCTGTGGTGATAATCATGTACAATCATTAGCAAACTGAAATATAAGACAAACTTTTGCTCAATGCATAAAACACAAACACACCTTGAACTTGCTCTGGTGATTGTCAGGTATGGATTCTTTATCTGGACAGCTCCAGCAGCTTCCCATGGTTCTTCACACAACCATTTGATACCTGACACACACACACAGTTAGACTATCTCCACTGCAGCTCAGTGGTGGTGATGATGCAGTTGACCACAGAATTGATTTCCCCGTGTTCTATAAATAACGTGTAACATGCTGTATAGGATTTTCATCTAATCTCTTTTCCTGGAACTATGATGTGTAAGATTAGCCGCACTGTGATTAAACATGTTTTCAGTAAAACGGAGTGTGTGCATGCATGTGTAACACTCCTGTCATTCTATCTGTATACTTGGCTCTATAGTTGGACAATACAATGCTATAATGTAAACACTACGATAAACATGGTGGATTCCCTGGTATAAAGTTCTGCGAGACACTGTGAGATCTGGTTCTACCGTTATAAACGCTGGCTGTGTGTGATTGCCACGTCGCCACTGGTGAGCCTAGTGGAGCACATGTGGCAGTGAGGGCTGCAAATTGAGTTACCACTGATTCAAGTGGCCAGAAAATATAATTAAAATCAATAAAATCGAGATATTTGACTCTTAAATGATGCAGTACACCTAACACATTTGCTCACATTTACTGGTGTAATCGGTGATTGACACTCAGAAGTCACCATCTGCCCGTGTGTTTATTAATTTGCTACCAGTTGAGAGCATGCATGGGAAATACTCATTATTTTGGAAATCATAAAATGCTTGTAAGATGAGTTAGAATAAAAGTACAAATAATTGGACAAATTATTTAACTCATCACTCATAATTTATTTATGAATTTTTTTAAAAATACATTTAAATGAAGCTCATGAAAGTCACAAGGAAAATAAATCAAAACCAAGAAAAAAAGCTTTGAAAAATGATGCGGCTTTTCTTTGGGGTGCCGTTGGGTCCTGAGACTATAAATGAATAATTCTTAATGAAGACAGTATGAGCCGTCATGACTAGGGTTGCATGAGAACATGCAAACTCTACACAGAAACGCCCTCACCAAACCTGGGACTCGAACCCAGGATATAACCACCCAGTAACAAAAGGTCATGTGGCTAATCAATTAAGTCTCACTGCTCATCCTGAAACTGTGTGTGTGTGTGTGTGTGTGTGTGTGTGTGTGTGTGTGTGTGTGTGTGTATATACACATA
>JBCNYG010000022.1:23370158-23382658 GCA_039654305.1 Porochilus rendahli | reverse complement strand
ATCCATAATACACACGACCATCCCATCACATATTGGAATAAATATACGTATGTGTGTGATCGTATTAATATGTGGTCGGATTGAGAAACGTGATGTGTTGACAGTGGTTAGAAAAAAAAAAGGTTGAGACGTCCGGTTAATTAGTGATGGAGATGAGGACATCACCATGGATTCATAAGAGAACACAAAAAAACCTGTTAATGTATTCATCCTGAAAAATACTTTGCCATTCAAAAGGCTGAAATGTAAATAAAATTGCAAAGTGGGGAATAATAATGACATTGTGGAGACACTGTAATAACTATGCAATCCTTGTGTGTGTGTGTGTGTGTGTGTGTGTGTGTGTGTGTGTGTGTGTGTGTCAGTGGTATCAGCAAGGCCTCAGTCTCCAAAGCTCCCAGCTCGTATTGCACGGGGCAGCTCGTTTGTGGAGGTGACAGCTGACGGCCTGAGTGCCGAAACCAAGAAAACCTGCAAGCGCAGTGGAAACGACCTGCAGTGGAACGAAGACCTCACACTGTAAGTCTTCATCATCATCATTATCGTCATCCCAATCATCATCTTCTACACCTACTGTTCTGTATTAGTATGCTATTCTGTGATGAAACTGAGGATTTTTCCACTTTTTGTCTTATATGCTGTTGTATACACTAACACACTGTATGTATGTAAACGGTGTGATTTCATGGATAAACTCTGTTGTCAGGTCCATAAATATTAGAAACCGGACTTAGAATTAACTCCAAAAACTCAAGGAAGAGTAAACTGTTGAAGGACAGAATATGGAAGTTGGAAAATAATTTATTTACTCTGGAGCTTCAGTGTGCAACAATGAAGGTGGGATGAAAGACTTTAGGAACTGGTTACCATCTGTGTGATTGAAGAAGATCTGGAGGTCCAGCAGCCTATCACGAAGACCAAAACTCAAGTTGTTCATCTGCAGGGAAGATCATGTGAGTTACTTGGGAAAGCATGAAGCTATTAAGTACAGAAGTAAGATGGCGAAATGAATGGTAATTCAGGTAGGATCAGGACAACCATAGCAGCATAGTGATATCCTGGGCCCCAGAAAGAAACAGAAGAATATGATGGCCCAAAAAACACCTGGATATGGACAGTGTAGAAGGAAAGAGGTTATGCTGGATGGGGGTCTAGAGAGATCATTGCAGACCGAAAGAAATGAATGAGCTCTTTGGACGCCATCAGGTGCAAAGAAGTTAGGTAACAGATGACGAAAGGAACAAAGGAACCCATCATCTGAGTGACAGCAGATAGCAGAATTGTAAGTTATTTCTCTTCTATAGCTGTATAGTGTAATGTAGTATAATATTGTGTAACATACGTACACATATGTAGTGCAGTACACTACAGTAAATATGTACTTTAAACCTTTGCTATAGGTTTTAAAATTAGTGGATATACATTTAATGTAAGCCTTAAATGTATTTAATTTTGTCATATAAATGAATGAAACGCTGACTCAACCATAATTATCATTTAAAATTATTACACCTTTTAAAACCAAGAGGGCTTCACGAACCCACATGGATTTTTAGCGTCCTGCTGTGGGGGTTGGGCCACCCTCCTTGGAAATCACTGGTGTCATATACTATATATATTGTGGTATAACATACAGTGTATATTTTTATAGTGTAGGACAGTATAGTATTGGGTATTATAAGGAAATGTAATATAATTGTAAAAAGATGTAGTAGCGTATAATGTAGTATATCAGAAACAGAATACTTTATTGATCCCGGAGATAAAGATAAAAGTCTCAATAAGAAAAAAAATTAAAATTTACATATGTAGATTTGTATTTTTTTTCCTCCACCTTCTTTCTGCCTTCTTAAACATGTTGGAGTTGCATGTTCAGGGAGCACCCAACCTCTGTCTCACCCATCTGGTCCATCCGAAGGTAGCTCGCATATCATCAGTAAAAAAAAAAAACCTTGTCAAAGTTTATCTTTGTATTTTCAAAAGCCCACTGAAGCCTTTTCCTGAAGCCTCACATCTTGGCCTCAAAATTCTTCAGATTGGGCCCCCATAGAAAACCTTTTCAGAAAACCTTGCATTTGTGTGTCAACAGTGAACATGTTCTTTAAAGACAGTCTGTGGAAATCAATATGACTCCAAAATTTTTAAAACATTTACTTCTTATGTTGACTTCAGGTTTAGTTTGTTCAGGCAGTTACATTTTGCTATAAGGTGTCTTTTTCCATTTAAATATAATTAAAAT
Organism: Porochilus rendahli; assembly: GCA_039654305.1. Classification (NCBI taxonomy): domain Eukaryota; kingdom Metazoa; phylum Chordata; class Actinopteri; order Siluriformes; family Plotosidae; genus Porochilus; species Porochilus rendahli. The sequence continues at coordinate 23,380,419 of JBCNYG010000022.1, read as the reverse complement.
AACTGTGCTAATTAATATATGTACATATACATATTTTTTAAAAACATGGTACAAAAAAATCCCAAAACTGCAAAATAGTATTGCGAATACGTATTTGCAATATAAAAAATGTAAATTGAGTAACAATCAGCAAAAATATTTTTCAGATAAACCAAACTCATATTTGCATAATAATTTGGAACACATGGTAGACACAGTTAAGCAGGCAGATGATGGCGTCCTCAACTCCGAGGTGAGGCTGGTAAGCTAACAGAAGGGGACCTTATGTGGTGTAACCATGGGTCGTAGTTGATCCAGTATGAGTCTCTCGAGGGTCTTCATGTCATGCAAAGTCAGTGCCACGGGGCTGTGATCCTGGGGGCCACTCGGACGTGGGATCTTTGGTATAGGAACGAGGCATGACGTCTTCCACCTCACAGGAACCCTCTGTAGACTCAGGCACATTGTGAAGATATAATGTAAGACTCCACAGAGCTGGACACTGAGCTCACCCCATCTGGTCCTGCTGCCTTGCCTGAGTGTCTTCTCAGCTGTTTCTCAACCTGATAATAGGTGAAGTTGACTGGTGGGGGAGGATTGTCCGGTCCATCACAGGAGGCAGAGGTGCAGTAATGAGACGGAATGAGAGATGGTGGTGTGGCAGGGGGTTTTTAATTCTTGCTCCTGACGAGCTAGAAGGGGCTGAGCAGTAGCCCCAGTGTCGAATCTGTTAAAAAACATATTCAGCTTATTGGCCCTGTCCTCACTGCCCTCAGCTCTTCTGCTGTTGGATGGTATAATTTGATGGTATAGTTAATGTAATATTTTTATAGTGTAGTACACTAGACTACAGTGTAATATAATGTAACCTAATATCTTAGCGCTGTAGAGTATAGTGTATATTGTAGTACAGTAAAGTATAGTATAATGGAATGTAATATATAGTATTGTATGGTAGAATGTAGTATAATGAACCTACGGTAGAATGTAGTATAATGAAATGGAATATTTAATAGTGTAGTACACTCGAATATAGTGTAGTATAATGGAATGTAATATTCGACAGTGTGGTACAGTAGAGTATAGTGTAGTATAATGAAATATAATATTTTATAGTGTGGCAGAGTAGAGTATTGTACAGTATAATGGAATGTAATATTTTCAAATATGGCACAGTAGAGTATAGTGTGGTATAATGCAGGACTTCTTGAATCCTGTGCTCCACCTACGTACACTGTCGTTTTCAAATGAAATAAATCTGCATATTTCCTACAAGCAAATGCCTTCCGCCATCTCATACACGTATTACATTGTAGAAATATATTTGATCACTTGGTCATTTTGGTGTTAGTATACTTACTGCTCAAGCTGCTTTTTACAGAGACAAAGCATGCATCTCAGAACTGTTACACTGGCTTTAGAGAGCAACATGCAATTGAGGTGAGATATGGGGGGGCTGGGTTAGATAGAGACATAGATTTACAATTACAGCATTTGGCAGACACTTTTATCCAGAGCGACTTACAATTATAATTTTTTTATACAACTGAGCAATTGAGGTTTAAGGGCCTTGCTCAAGGTGAAAGTGGGGATTGAACTGCTGACCGTTGGATCAGTAAACCATCGCCTAAACCACTAAGCCACCATTGCCCTAGCAGATAGATAGATAGGCTATGCAGTAATTTATTCAGTTTAATCAGTGAACTGCTGTATTTTTTATTAACTTTTTCCAGAATCACTAATTCAACTTGAATTTTCCACATAATCTCTTCGCTATCTTTCATAACAAAAATCTCCTACAACCTTTTTCTGTCCACTGGCATTTTTATCTGCACACAAGAACTTTTTCAGCATCCAAGTATTTATGGACCTAACTGTCAATGATGTGTGTGTCTGTATGTGCCTGTGTCTGTTTCTATGTAGAAATGTGACTCCTCTGAGCCGGTTAGATCTGAAGTTGTGGAGTTGTCACACTCTGAGGAAGGAGCTCCTGGGTAGCGCCACCATTGATCTGCTTGACACACTGCGCACTCACCACGGGAAAAGTAATCTCCCATCTGCATTAGCTAGCGTTTAGAGATAACACATTACAGATACCACACAGTTCTGAGGCTAAGGGTAGGGCTTAACACACACACACATTTAATTTACACTTGTTCCATTTTGATTTCAAAAATAATTTAATTTATTTTATTTTATTTTATTTAACAACTTTATATTAAACTATTAATAATATGAGGCAGTAGAGGGCACTACAGTAACACCACACACTTTCTCTCTCTTTCTTAGTGGAGAACGTGGAGCTCAGTCTGGAGTTACAGATGGAGAATAAAGGTTCAGTTGTGTCGGGTGGAGAGCTGAACGTCTGTTTGGACGGCTTGGTTGTTGATCTGGGATCACTGCCCAATCACGGTGCAGAAACCGACAGTGAGTCCACATCACCCCCACCCCCACCCCCACCCCCCACCTCCCCAAACACACACACATACACATACACATACACACACCGACAACTTTAACTAAACACACACACATGCTGAAAGAGCTCTTAGATCAGGGATTCCAAATGTTTTTTTTATGGGCACCTCCATATGGACAATTTTGAACCCTGAATATACCTTTGTAATTTTCCGCTACTATAATAACTAAACCTTTTTTTTGTCAGCACCATGTGCATGTACAGAACATGTTACTAAAAGTGAAGGTGTGTTAATTACATTGAGTGAGGAGGCATGTGTGTTTCAGTGTAAGTCAGGAAGCGTGTTTCAAAATGCTCGGCTCATTTCCGCCATCACATTCAGCGTTGAGACATGCGTTATGAGTAAAACGCCGCAGGGTACGTTTTATAGAAAAAAATAATCCACGATGGGGTGTGTTGGAGTGTGGAGGGTTTGAAGCGGCAAATTGTGAAGCAGAGGGATCTGGGTTATACTTGATGCATGACAGGGGCAGCAAGAACACGAGTGGCATTGTTCGCATACTTGCCTGTGTAATTTACGTACATCCGGAGGATTGAAAGTGACACCCACAAGATGGCCATCAGAACCCAATCACCGAATGAATGTAAATGACACAAAAAATTCTGTTTAACTTTTCTCTTAATAAACCTTCCAGCATCCTTGGTATTGCCACTGAATGTGATCTTAGATTGATCTCCGACATCAGTATCACAAAAGGATCACTCGGGGGAAAAAAACCCCAAGTTTTTAGATCAAAGATATATAAAGGGTAGTGACCACGCCCCCAAATGGTTAATTGTTAATGGTAATTATTGCTGGTCTCCTTCAGGGTGGAGCTGTGATTCATTTCACCAAGATTAGTGTAAATACACAAGAGAATTACTGAGAAATAACCTAATTTCTTCTTTTTTTTTTTTTTACTTCAACTTTGATTATATTTGAGCCACCATTTTTGGTGTAGATGCAGAAGTATTGCAGAGATCTATAGAAAAAACAACAAATTTTTTTGATAAAGTCCATACTCATGGCAAATTCAGTATGTTGGAAACGGATTTTGAATTGGTGTTGAATTAAGCTTGAGCCGAAGAAAAAATTGGTACCTTTGAAACATTTTTTAAAAATCTGGCATATATTTTTAAAGTTACACACATCAAAGCACCTCCACGTTTGACCCATTGTGACCCAGTGGAACTGAAGAAACTCGGTGTAAATTATCAAGGAACTGCCTTCAATCAGTACACCATATTCCAAAACTTTCACCATATAGATCTGTGGACTACCATAGATACACCAAGCAGGAGAAGAAAAAGATGAATAAATAAGATAAGGGTATAAACACATTGGGTGCCTCCACACTTCACGGTTTATTACCTGTTTACTAATCACATAAATCCAGAGAGTAACATGAGAGGATTATTACTGAATTATGGCTGAATTTCTCATTAGTGCAGTAACTCACCATATGTGCAGTATACAACATGGAAATGAGCACAATATGGTGGTTACAGATCTGACACCTTTGATTGCCTCATGCTGCTGTGATGTCATCAGTGATAATGCACCATCTTATATGTTTTGTTACTTTTATTTAAAAAAAAAATCTGTTAAACGTAAAACGATGTAAAAACATAAAAGCAAGAGACGGTTTAAAACCCTGATGTGGCAGAAATGTAATAAGTAAAACATGTGTTCTGTAAATCATTGATACATCACCATCTGAACCGTGTTAATTTTTACTTTACAACTTTAATAAAACAAAATATCTTCCATGCTCATTAATCAGCAGCACAGAGAATAGCACTTGATTCAGCACACATTCTTATTTTACTGTTTGTTTGTTTGTTTGTTTACTTTAATATAATCTAGTGTTAATTTCATGCTCAGATGTGTTCGTGCACTCTGAGTATATATATGTGTGTGTATGTGTGTGTGTCCCCTTGGTCACTGTACAGTGGCTCAGATTCAGTACACTCTCGATGGAAAGTTGTTCATTCAGTAAATTCTTTTTTACCATCTTTCTGAATGATGTGTGTGTTTGTGTGTGTGTGAGAGAGAGAGAGAGTGACTGACAGTGATGAATAGTTCTGCTCATGTACTGATTTGCTCATCATGCACACACACATTTAAACTGAGTGTAGAAAATCTAGTATAATTGGGTAATTGAGTGGTGCTACTTGTAGCTTGGCAGAACAATTGACTCCTGTGTGTGTGTGTGTGTGTGTGTGTGTGTGTGCGCGCGCGCGCGCGTGTGTGCATGTGTGCGTGTGTGTGTGTGTGTGTATCAACTAGGACTGAATAAAGGTCTTGAGTGTGACCACTCACTGGAGTTTTTAGGGTAAAGGGAGTGTGTGTGTGCGCGTGTGCACGTGTGTGCGTGGGCGTGTGTGTGTGTGTGAGCGTGTCTGAGAAAGAGAGAAAGAGATAGATAGGGAGAGAGAGAGTTTATAAAGGCTGGTGTGTGTTAGGCGCACAGGTCGAGGTGTATTAAGGGCCTCTGTGTTTTCTCTGAAGGCTGCTCTTGTTGGTTTAGTGTTTTCCTTCATTTCCCCTGGCGTTCTGTCTGACATACTGACACACACACATACACACAAACAGTACTTTGTACAGCAGGCTTGGTGAAAACAGCAAAATGAGCACACTCAGTGCTGCTCACAAACACATTCATTTAGCACACAGAGAGACAGAAAGGTGAAAGAAAGTGAGATACACATATAGGTAGATTACCAGACACCCAGATAGACTGACGGACAGACAGGCAAGCAAATGGGCAGGCAGGCAGGCAGACTGACGGACAGGCACATGGGCAGACAGATGGGCAGACAGGCACATGGGCTGGCAGACAGACAGGTACACAGGTAACCAGTTAGATGTTATGAAGCTCTATATAACAGTTGTAAAACCGTTTCTAAAACGGCGCTGCATATTTTGGGTGTTGATGCGTCATGTCTTCATTTAGTCATTTTGTTCCACATTTTCTCTTAAAACTGTTTCAGGTCTTTCAGATAGTGAGATATCCTGTACACTACCCTCTTCTACTCATTTCATAAGTTTTGGAAAAGATTTAAATCTGGGCTCTGATTGGACCATTTTTAAATGCTGATCATCTTCTGAAGTCGTTACTGTAGATTTGGGACTTTGGGTTGTGGTGTTATTTGGAGTGATTTATGAAGAGTGACAAAACCATAGTGTGATGCTGCCACCACCATGCTTTATCATAGTCGTGGTGTTCTTAAGGTGATGAGCTGATTGTGGATTTTGGACCAAACATATTCTTTATAATTATGTAGAAAAAGTTCTACCCTGGTCTCTTCAGAGCAGAAGATATTTTGCTGCATTGCTTGGGGGATATAAGTGAACTTGGATGTGAGAAGAACTTGTGAGATGTTCCTGCAGATCCTTTAATTCGATGATCCCTTAGTTTCCTTCTTGTTCTTCTGTTAGCTTTGAAGAAGTTTTCCTGTTGGTGGTGCCACTGTGGTTCTCTGTTCTCTCCACTTTGTTGATGAGGGTTTTCACAGAATCCCATGGTACAGCTCATGTTCTGTGAATTCTTACATGTATCTGTTAGGATTGATTCCTTTTGACAGTGAGATGAGATCAACTGGGTGAAACTAACAACATGTGGAGAAGATTGTTGAGAGGCATCTGATCTTAATTAGACGTTCATCAGAATCACTTCACTTGTGACAGGTGTAGGAACATTACTTTTTAGCATGAGCTTGGATGTGATTGGTTTATTCTGAATGCAGTCACATGACCCATTAACAGAGGGTGCATGCAGTTTTTGGATATGCAGTCATTGTAATAAGGTTTTTAGTTACGTGGTTGATTGGACATGTTTCTTAGTGAACAGAACACTAAGTGTGATGTGATGGGGTGATGAATTAGTGAGTGTCTGGATTCTGATTTTACTCTGAGAGTATAAGACTCTCTTTCATTTAACACACAGGGGTGTGTGTGTGTGTGTTTGAAAGAGGGAGACTTAACCAGTATTTAAATGAAGGTTTTTTTCCGCCATAGAGACTCGTTTTTACTTCACAGCTCTTCGGCTGGAGTGTAGATCACAGATTTCTTTGGTGTTTTCCTTTTAAAAATTGCATTTCCAATGTGTGACAAACACTCAAGTATTCTGCATGACCTGCCAATGAGTTCATTATACAAACTAACAATGCAGTGTCACTCACATCACCTCAAAAGCATTGTTTTTTTTCCTATTTCTCAAGATACTGTTTTTTTTTAAGACTTGATCTGTGCCGCCCTGTTGAAAAACGCTACTGTATCACTAATCAATAGCAGAGTATGACCACCATCATATTTCCTACGAATTAAAGCCTAAAGTTAGCCCTTAAATCTAATACCTAAATCCAACAACCAATCACAAAGTAGCATAGGTCAATCAACGGGAATCATAAATCAACTGATCATGAGGCTACATCACAAACCAAATTTCTCTACAACATATATATCAGCGGTGTGGTGTATTAGTGAGACTAGTGAGATACTTAGTAGTGTATGTTATTGATTTGGAACAGAGCTCTTCTCTTATGTACACAAATTATAGCATACACCTTCCTTCAGTAGGACTGTTTCAAATGTTATTAAGATTATAAACACAGGACACTGTCTATTACATTGGGCCCCCTGGTGATGCATTTTGTGTGTGTGTGTGTGTGAAGAGATACTGCAGACAGATCTTAACCTTCTGAGGACTCTGAGCTCAGAGATGGCCGACTCGACCAGCAGCCCCCGCAGGTGAAAAAACACACTCACACACAAACTTTCACACAGACGAACAAAAATAATCAGACTGTGGGGTGTGTGTCACTCTGACTCGTGTATATTTACTCTCTCTGTCGCTTTCTACCTCCCCCATGTCTGTCTCATACACACACACACACACACACACACACACACATGTGTACACGCACTTATTGCTTTAATAAGAATCTTTTGTGGCTGTGTGTGTGTGTGTGTATTTGATTTTAAAGACATAGCTTGATTACACTGTCATGTCCCAGATGACTTTCCTTTGACCCATGGGTGTTACTGTAGAATGCGTATCATGATATGAACAATAATATCATCAACATACTGTACCGTAAATGGCATTTAATATTTTATTTCCACATTCATTAAAAATGTTTAGATACTTGTGAAGAAAAAACAATCTATTTAATTTGGATATACTGTATGAATAACTTTGATAAGCTGTTGCAGAAGATGTATACTGCTGTGAGAAAACTGGTTTCTAATAATTGCCAACAGCTGGTGCAAAAGTGCAATAACAGGGGATGCTACTGCGGCAGTCTGGGAGCTGGGAGGAATAAGACTGTATAGAAAAAGTACATTTTGTAAGTTGCAAATAAATGAGGACATGTAAATTCCAGCAAAACTGGTTGGACACAGAGACTTACATCTCTTATTAATAAAGTTAGAAATTTTGTGCAATTTTAATATGTGTATTTCTAATAGAAAATGAAAATTTAACATTTTAAGCTGTCTTGTCAGCCATTCACTTTAGAGTGAAACATTCAATGATTCATTCATTCATTTATTCATTCATATGTTAAACTGCTTAATCCTACTAGGGTTGCAGGGAGGCTGGAGGCTATCTTAGCCCACACTGGGTGACGGCAGGGTACACCCCGAGCATCAGGGTGTCAAACTGGCAATTTCTTTGGACTATAGGGAGAATATATACACACCAACAGTTGTCTCCTATTCACCAGCTTTTTTGCTGATTGTCTGGTAGCTCATTCGATTGTGCAGGTCTGCAATCTTGGCACGCATGTCCTTTGACAGCTCTTTGGTCTTGCCATGTTGGTTGAGAGGTTGGATTCGAAGGGACTGATTCTGTGGTCTAATGTCTTTTATTCACATAATGAGTGGAGACTAGGACAACTTTCTTACAGTGGTAGGACGAATCTGGGTGCCTCATGGGTAAATAACCAGTCTGTCCTATACACATAGATATAGAGTCAAATGTCTTACCATGACCCTAACAAAATTTTGAAGTGGTGAAGAAAAAAACCCCTAAACAAACAAACAAAAAAAACCCAATGCATAAAACAATATATAAACAGCTTCAGTGGTTGGTCATGGATTGTGTATGGTATTTAGGTAAATGTTAAAAAAATAAATATAAGGCATTAATAACCATTAAATTATATTTACTAATACTTGAAGAAACCCTTGGTCATACTGTATAAGATGTCTACAAAGTTATGGTGTCCAATTAACCCCCATCCTGCTGATGTGCTTTACAGGTGTACAGGAATTTGATCAGTGATTCAGCTGAAAGTGTGTGTGTGTGTGTGTGTGTGTGTGTGTGTAGAAATCTGAAAGCAGCAGGTGTGGATTCTGTTGGAGCTTCAAGAGGAACAGCGCTTACTAACGGAGACACAAACACAGACTCAACCCACCATAACACAGGTACACACACACATGCACACACATATGCTCATCACGGATATGTGCACTCTTTTAGATATTACGTGTGTGTGTTTGCAGATCAAGGCAATTCTGCAGCTGAAAAAAATGGGTCTGCGCAGAACACCCTTCCATCACCCTCACTGAGATCAGATGCCCCTCCTATTGACACATCTGCCCCACCTCCCTCAGTGGATTCAGCTCCACCCACACAAGATCAGCACACACAGCCATCTGTGGAGGATTTACCTGCAGGGTGAGCTTCAGACTGTGTGTGTGTGCATGTGTATGTGTATGTGTATACACACATGTGTACATGTGTGTGCAGTTTGAGTAATGATGTGACGGTATTTCTGCAGGTGGGAGCAGAGAGTGTTGCCTCATGGCCGAGTTTACTACGTAGACCACAACACCAAGACCACCACATGGGAGAGACCCCTCCCTCAAGGGTGAGTGTGTGTGCAAAAGTGAGTGTTCTGCACTCTGATGGGTTTGAGGTGCAGAATAGGTCCTGATGAATCTGCACAAAATTTATTAAAGATCAGTAAGTACGCTAGCTCACACAGAAAATACTGTATACATTGTCTGCCGTGTTTAGGGCACTTATAGAGGGAGCCAATTGAAATTAAAAAGTCACCCCAAAAAGGCCTTAGTGTCTTGCTTTTACACAACATAATACGCAGAGATACTTGCCTGAATCAAAGGAAGCTAATTAAGTCTGACGAGGTTTTAAATGCTTTGGGGAGTTGTTTGTAGAATGTAAATACTTTTATTTAAAAATATGCACTGGGCTTTTTTTATTAAAAAGTAAAAAGTGCGTGAAAGTGTTTAACGAAAGTTTCACTTTAACGAACCCTGTCAGTGAAGTGCTGGTGTATACACATGCTCACGAACACACACGCACACACACAAACTCCCTTAAATATACCTGCCATGGGTTTTATTTATTAAAAAAAAATTCATCTTAGTTAACCACCTACTGCAAGTAAACTTGGGCACGATCATCTATGGGGAGATATTCGTTCAAACCTATGTTTATTTGGCTTGACAAGTACAGTTACATAAGTAAAATTAACGAAAAATATCTTGAAGTTCCAAAAGCAGCTCGAACGTGAGACGCTTTTTACTTATCAGTGGTGCTGAGCTCTGCTCTTAGATATTAATCACGTTTTGATAACTCTGATCAGCAATTATACTAACAACACTTGATTGGTGTGTTACCATGCACCAATGATACTCTTCTAGCTCACTAGTTTCCTTCCTTGTACTCCTTTGGTAGGTATTTGTCCCTGCATACCAGGAGAACAAGCCCTGTTGTTTTGGAGATGAGTAGAATCATCCATTTAGTCATTTACATCACAATGTGGTCCTCGTCAAAGTCACTCAGATATATA
>JBCNYG010000022.1:23287576-23299291 GCA_039654305.1 Porochilus rendahli | reverse complement strand
ACAGTCGTACTAAAGCATTTCACTGCATATTGTACTGTGTATAATTTGTATGTGACAAATAAAAATTTGAATTTGAACTTGCATGAGACGTGTGCAAGAAGGAAACCTTTGCTCTCTAAGAAAAACATCAAGGCCAGACTGAAGTTTGCCAGAGAGAATTTAGACAAAGACCAGAGCTTCTGCAATAATGTTCTATGGACAGATGAGTCCAAAACTGAATTATTTGGACACCAGAAAAGAGGACGTGTTTGCATTAAACCAAATAAAGCACTCCAGGAAAAGAACCTCATAGTTTGGGGCTGCTTTGCTGCAGCATGACCTGGACAGCTCACAATCATAGGATCCACCATGAATTCGGCTGTGTATCAGATGGTGCTTGAGCAACATGTGAGGCCATCTGTAAGAAAATTAAAGCTGAAGCGGAACTGGACCCTGCAACTTGACCCAAAACATACCAGTAAATACACCAAGGACTGGCTGAATCCCAAGAAATGGAGAGTCCTGGAATGGCCAAGTTAGAGCCCAGATCTTAATCTCATTGAGATGCTGTGGGGTGACTTGAAACAGGCTGTACATGCAAGAAATCCCTCAAACATCTCACAGCTGAAACGATTCTGCATTTGGGAGTGGGGCAGACTTTCTTCAGAAAGAACTTTCTTCTTTCGTCAGAGACTGGAAGTTGGCTACAAGAACCGTCTCACTGCAGTTATTTCAGCCAAAGGGGGTAACACTAGCTATTAGGTGGTAGGATGTACTAACCTTTGCCTCAGGTAAAATATGTATTTCTATAGAATTTCATTTTACAGAAGATCCTGAAATGTCTTTTATACAGTTTCGATTGTTCAGCTATATTACTTGCATCTCTCAGTATTGTTAAAATTGAGATTTAATATTCATAGATACAAAATTGTTACAAAAAAAACACAGGCTTTGATACAGTGTCCTAATTTTTTCACATGACTGTATGTTTATAGCTGCTTGACATGGAGGAACAGGAGCTTAGTCATTAAATGTAATTGCAAACAGATCAAAACTATGACTTGTCATTTGTTACAATTTTTTTAACAAGGTTATGTCAAGATGATGTTCAGCGTGTGTCACACTAAAATGAGCAAACTAACACAGAAGCTCATTACACACACACACCTCCCTGACACACACCTATGCAATACACACCTCTGTGTATTTTAAACATTTCGTTTTAACATCTGAGCTAACAAGCTATAAGCATACGTGTAACAAAATCAAATGACACATCCTCCCCAAAATTCAACACGTCACCTAATGCCATGTCACATTCTGACTTCATATTTCTCTTTGCTCACCAAGATAAATTGCAGTAGTGGATAGCCAATAGGGGTGCTGGGTCATTGTCCCACCTGATGAAAAAGTGATTTAAAAAATCTTTCTTAATCATTAAATGAATAATGAATAATCTCCAAAGTTGTCTTTTTATAATGAACAATATGTGTATATTTCAATATGACTGTGTTTGGGATTTTCAAGAACTCTTATTTACTGGGCTATTTTGTATTCAGATTCTCCTTTGTCCTCTCTCTACCCTCATCTTTCTCTTACTTAGGGTATTAGGAACTTGTGCCCCAGCAGTGTGGCAGCCCAGCGAATAGGTGACTGTTGCTGAGAGAAAAACACATTAGAAACAGAAAATTCTTCCAGTCAGAGTCTTTGATTTTCGTTGCTTTGGAGCACTAAAAAATTGCACCCCAAACTAGGGACACTGGGCCCCATTCATCAGTATCTTCATAAGTTGTTTTAATGTACTTTTAAGAACATTTTTAAGCAAATATTCCATTGTTCCAGTTTTTAAAGAGTTGGTCTATGATCGCCATGATCGATGATTTAATAAGCCATGGTTTCCAACAAACATAATTGATAAGTCATGATGTGATAGTTATTTGCAAGGTGTTTTGTAACATAATTAAAATAATTATTTAAAATGTATAATATTTTAAAGAAAATAGTTGCGCCTAGTCAATAATCACTTCTGCCACAATATGTGCGTATTAGTGCACCTTTGTGTTCATAGGTTCTGTCATAGCTAAAACCAAAAAATTCCAGATAAGAAAATATTGGTGAATGTCAGAAAAGTGAGAGTTAGGAATGATTTTTTTTGTAAGAACAGTTAGTGAATGATGCCAAATGTTTGCTATTTTTTTTTTCTCTTAATGCAATTGAAAATTTTAGCGGGTCGAAGACGTCCATCCTGACACAACTGAAAAAGGTCATGTAGGCAAATGTATAAAATGCTATGCATTATTTTATTTATTTTAATCCAACTGAATCAGAATGGCAACAACACTTAGGGTAAACTCTGTTTCTTTACATAAAATACCATTTAATCGACTGTCAGATGTCAGATGGACAATAAAGGGGTAAAAGACTTGAGAACTGACTGTCTAGATTTAAACATTCATTCACCATGTTAAACAGAGCCGACTAGCTTGATATACTGTAAAGAATGCCTTTTTGCCCTTCCTTGCCTTGCACAGAAACCTTATGAACATACATGTGTGTAAAGAACTTAAAACTTCTTACAGAGAAATGTAAGTGACACGAGAGGAGCCATAGCGACATAGATAATAGCACAGAGCTTTTATTATACCGCTAATTAGATGGCTAGTCAGGATAGGATAAATACTGAACGTTTGCTTGTAACGTAACCTACCTAAGTTCTTGTCATCAATCTGTTAAAGCACTTTTCTTTAATTGTTAACTGTGTTATATTAATATTCTTGAGATCACAGGCATTGTAATGTTATTACTGTCTATCGCTGTTCAGAGTTGGCTAAGACAGACTGCAGCCCCCCATGAGACCCTAGAAGGATTTTGTGGTTTTGGTGAATGAAAAAATATTGAATGTTTATATACTCCACTAGCAGTGCTTGCATAGTGCAAAGGTATGTCTGCCAGGCACATATTCATTATGGTGACAAGTGCATTGATTATCCTGAAAAATCTGGCTAGGATTAACATTAAATCACCCCATGTTAAAAAAAAGAATTTTCTTCATGAACTTGTTGTTGAAGTTCAACTTTGACTTTGGCCTTTCAACAGCTAATCATTTCCAGGATATGGATGGGGTAACATAATGACAATGTGTGGCTGAAATCCATCTGGTAGATTTGTCAGGAAATTGTTCTCAAACAGACAAACGGACAAACCCCATGTGATTACAATACCACAGGTCTATAGCCCCTCCTGGTGGAGGTAATAACATGATTTCCTCTATATCACATCAGATTTGTTGGAGAGTAAATGTTAGCATCTATTTCCTGTTCATAGAAAAAGGCCTTCCTCAGTTCATGGGTCCAAAACACACAGTGCCCCAGTGGCGCCTGATACCCCTGACTTTTTCCTCCTCATTGACAAGACTCACTTTAATCAGAAAGGCTTTGAAAAGTTGACCACCTTGAAAGAGTGGAGGGCTAAAAACAAGTTGTAGGACCACTACTGCTCATGGTGAATTGTTCTTGTTTAAAGTGTTGATTTGTTTAACAAGTGTGGTAAAAGCAAAGTGTTCTTGTTTCATGCTGCTTTAAATATCCAGATTTTTTGTATTTGTTAGTTTTCTTCTGATCTGTGAGGAATATTATTGCCAGTTACCACTGTCACCTCGGGTTCCAAATGGTTTGTAGAATAGTTTTTACAATAATGCACCATAATGTCAGTTTCACTGCATTCAACAAAGTGAACACATGCAATCTGCACGCTTGCTTCACAATCCGTGTCATGTGACCTACTAGAAATCAAACGACTTGGTTTATTGAAAAGCGATGTAGTTTGCAGCACTGTGGCCATCATTCAAAATTTAATGTCTCCTTGTTTTGTGTTAACTCTAATGAGTGACAGTGTGTGGAATCCCCTGATGAGTTGGCAACCATGAAACAGGCTTGTAGAGATGAAATTGTATTCATGTATTGTATTCATTCTTTTCCTCATACCACGTGTGTGTGTGTGTGCGTGTGTGTGTATATATATATATATATATATTAATTTCCCTGGTCTTTAATGGTATCTGTTTGTGTTATCAGGCTGCGATGCTGCACTTCCGTGTTCCTGCCCATGCTGCACTGGCGCTGCTGCTCCTTCAGGTTGTTGTTGTGGTGCTGTTCATTGGTTGGCAGGGCCACATAAGCCCACCCCCTTCTGACCCCGTTACTGCATCTGGGCGCAAAGTTCATGTGCTGCTGCTGTCGTCATGGCGATCGGGTTCATCGTTCTTGGGCCAGGTGTTCAACCAGCACCCATCTGTATTTTACCTGATGGAGCCTGCGTGGCATGTGTGGACGTGGCTACAGCATCCCAGTGCAAGCAGCCTGCGCATGGCGGTGAGGGACCTGATGCACCGCGTTTTCCTGTGTGACCTCAGCGTATTTGACGCCTACATGCCCATCCATTACAACGTCTCAAACCTGTTCATGTGGAGCCACAGCAGGGCACTGTGCTCCCCACCAGCATGTTCTCCCAAGTTCCCACAACATACTGCAACGAATATATCACAGTGTGAGAAACACTGCAGTGTGATAGGGCTGAACCAGGCGGAAAAGGCTTGTCACAACTACAGCCATGTGGTGCTGAAGGAGGTGCGTTTCTTTGAGCTGGAGTCTCTGTACCCACTGCTGCGTGACCCTTCGATTGATCTACGCATTCTGCACTTGGTACGTGACCCTCGGGCTGTGTACAATTCCCGTGAGCAGGCTGCATTTGGGTTACGGAGAGACACCAGCCTCGTCCTGAACGGGAAGACCACCAACTCTCAGAAGCTCATGATGCAGGAAATCTGTAGGAGCCACATTCGGATACATGACACTGCTGTTCGTAAAGCGCCCGACTTTCTGCGAGGACATTACAAACTTGTGCGCTATGAGGACGTGGTACGCAACCCGCTAGCAGAGATCCAGTGCCTATATGACTTTGTGGGACTCAAAATGACGGAGCCACTGCAGGAGTGGCTTCACCACATCACACATGGCAAGGGCAAAGGAACACGCAGTGAAGCATTCAAGATCACCAAACGCAACGCCTCCGAAGTGTCACAGGCATGGAGGATGAATTTAAAGTACACAGAAGTCCAGCAGATCCAGGAGATCTGTAGGAGTGCCATGAATCTACTGGGCTACCGTCTGGTTAACAGCGAGGAAGAGCTGAAGCAACTTGACCTCGATCTTACACACCTGGATAACTACAAATTCACCTGGCTTTCATCCAAACATACTGGTGCGAATAAGAACTAAGCAAGGTTTTAGACAGTCTTAGAGGAGCATTTGTTTAAGACTGCATCTGAACTGTTTATTATTACTTATTTATTACAAGTGGTGGCAAAAAAGGGCAACATTCATACTTTATATTTATACGATACAGAACAACAACAGAATAACGACGTAGATGGTCTCAATGATCTTGTAATTTCTGATATAGAGATAGACATTAGAATCAGACGGTTTGAGGAACAGTGGATGTGTTTTTTGAGTGTTGCCCTCAGTGTGTGTGTGTGTGTGTGTGTGTGTGTGTCTGTCTGTCTGTCTGTCTGTCTGTCTGTACGTGTGTATGTATAGAATGACATGTAAGAAGAATAACTAAATACTATTTTCAGTTGATCGCAATTACGAGTTAATGTGTTTTACATTACTTTTACTGTTACTTCCTCACTTCTCAACAAGACTTCTTCATCCATGTCTGTGAGAGCTTTGGTAACTTTCATATTGTTTCCCTTCCTGTGACAAACAACACAGAGTAGGGAGTACTTTGCAGGCCTTTGTAAGCTTTTTATCCTTTAGCATGTTTCCAGTATACCTTTTCACTTCAAGGAAACAGAAATTTCTTCTCTGGAAGCTGCTAACGATTATAGCGCATAGTGTGCTAACTAATGGATAACTTGCCGATCAGATACACAGCATATATGGTTGTCGTTGTCATATAACAAACAGTAGTTATGTTAACCACACTCACTGGATATAGCAGTTGTGCGCTCTCATTGACTTTCTCATTACTGGGATATCAGCTCATATACCGTGAGTCCAACAAAAAGGGAAACAAAACAGTGGTGTTATTTTCGGAACCTACGGAAAAAGAAATAATTTCTCTACTTGAAAACTAAACTCCAAAAAATAATTAAAAAGCAACAAATTTTGTAATGCAATCTCACTCATGTGCCAAGTCAACACTGGGCGAAGGCAGAGTACACCCTCATCAGCTCACTAGACCATTGCATGGCAACACACACACACACACACACACACACACACAACTTTTGGAACAGCCAATTATCTTGATGTGCATGTCTTTGGACTGTGGGAGGAAACTGGAGTTTACATTCTTTGTCGTTTGTAGAAAATAATAATTTCCAACTTCAATATTTTCAATTTGAATAAAATAGTATTATTATTAGTAGTATTTCTCACAATCTGTTGGAGGTTTAAAAAATCAAATCTCATAGATCATCATAAGTGTAAATATATAAAAGTTTGCTTTAAAAAACGTTAATATTCCTTTTTAGTTAAAAATTTTGCTAAATCAGATGCAGTGGAAAAGAGAATCGTCTCCACTGTTTTTGCTTTAACCACACTGTACAATCAAGCTGGTGTGGAAGCTGCACGATGGTGTCAAACCTGATGATGCATTTTAGATCAGATCCATCAGTGTGCGCAAAATTGATTCTCTAATTTCAGATACACTGCAACAGTAACTGTCCTCTGATGTGTTTTAAACATAATCAGCAACTTCTTAAATATACTAACACAGCTTCACCTTAAACCCCCTCATACACACATCCCTGCCAAGTGAAGTGAACAACATTAATGATGCCACTGCATCTGCCTGTATTGTGATTTGTTGTATGATCTTGTAATGTAGGTTCTGTGTGGAAAGACAGTTGTGAGTGTTCAGGGAAAAGAGTCTCAGGCTGAGACCTCAGCTCTGTGGTGTTCCAGTGCTGACTCTTAGAGCTGCTGTTCCCCACTACACCATTTGTGGGTGTCACCAAATGCAGACCAGCTGTGATGTGTATGAACTCGCTAATTTACAGGTGAATACCATTTTTCAACACACACACACACACAGAGAGAGAGAGAGAGAGAGAGAGAAACAGTATTTATAAATCTTTTCTAATTCTGTAGTAACTTGTTTAGTTTGGTTCAGCTTACACAACTTTACTAAAAAATTTCTGTATGGCTATTTTTTATGAGCTAGAACATTAAATTACACACACACACACACTCACTATTTTGCTGATCCGTTTAATCCAATTATGATTATCCCAGCCAACATTGGGCGAAGGTGTATCACTGAACAGCCCGTCAGACCATTGCAGGGCAAACATGCCCACAGCCCCCACACAGCCATTACCATTCATACCTAGGGGCAATTTGGAGCAGACAATTAGCCTAATGGCATATCTTTGGACTGTGGGAGGAAACCAGAGTACCCAGAGGGAATCATGCAAGCATGGGGAGAACATACAAACTCCACACAGAAACGCCTGAGCCGAACCTGTGACTGGAACCCAGAACTTTCTTGCTGTGAGGCGGACATGCTAACCACTAAACCACCAACCAACACGCATTTATTTTAAATCATGGCCAAGCTTGATGACAGTCATAGAGAGAATACATGTGAATAGTGACACGGATCCATTAGAGATATGATGAGAAGCATGGACTGCCATGTCACTGTAGTGGTTTATTAAGATAAACAATCCGCAACAAGGAAACCACACTGGGTAGATTATGTACAGTGAAATCACCCAAGTATTAAACAAAAAAAATTTAAGTGAAATGGACTGAGGGACAGAATCCACAGAACCAGGAAACGTGGGTATAAAGACCTAAACTGAGTCATACAGCACACAAAATATGACGAGAAGTGCAGTGCTGCGCAGGTGACTAGTATATGGTCCTGGTGAGCATCAGGAAATGATGTTTACGAGGCGTGCTGCTGGGTTCATTTATCTGAAGAGTTGTGGGACGAGATTGGGTGGCTGTCTGGATTGTGAATATTACGTGTGCGTGTGTGTAAAATTGCAAAATTTGTATTTTAAAAAGTTGTTTGAAACATAAACATGGCATCACTTTTAGAGGTGCTGTTATTATGATACAGTCCAGTTTATGGCACAGTGTTGTAGCCATACCCCATTTCTTGTTCGTGTCCCTGTTCCCTGTTTGTGTCCTTTTCTTGTCTCCACCAATTTCTTTTTTCTGCCCACTTTTTTATACTCCTACCCCTTAAATAGCTTCACCCTTTTTTCTATTTGCCCATTGTAACTGCTTCCATAGTCTCCACCTTGCTTTCTGACTATGCCCCTTTCCAGTGTACACACTATTGGAAAGATGAATTCATAGAAAATTAGACACAAATTGCAAAGTTTTATTCTTTATCAATATCAGTGTTTAAATTACACTTTGTGTTCACAATTAAAGAGCAATGAAGATTTATAGAAATATTTCCTTTAATCTGGTGATTGTGTGGGGGTATGCTTTTACTTCTAGGGATAGGAAATACATAAAGATACTAAAGATATGGGACAGCTTTGACCTGTGTGTGTGTGTGTGTGTGTGTGTGTGTGTGTGTGAGATATCTTCTCCCTAATGATGTTGAATCAGCTTGAGGGCTCAGTGAATAAATAATGCTGTAAATGTGATAATTTATTACAGAATTGTGTTTACGTGATTTTTAATGAGTGTCTTGTTAATGGTACACTAAGGAATAAAGATAATAAATGAATAAGGGACTTTACAGATTGTGACCCCTTTGTCACCTCCTCCATAAACTTTATCATTTAGAACTTTCTGGAACCTTCTGCTTCTTTAAAACTGGATCTTGTTTGCTGGTGAAATTGTTTTATTGAGATGATTTATACTCACTGCCAGTGAAAACGCAACACAATTTTAATTGTAAGATTTTTAATTGTATCCTTTCTGAGCATGAGTTCTGGTATTTTAATGACCCTAAACATTTCAGTGAGTCATTTCCAGTAGCAGCACTCACCTTCCCACTTCACTGAGCTTGAGCTCTGGATCTAAACTCTTTTACAGCTTCAAGTTTGTCTGAGGGTCTTAATAATCAGAAATGGGTTCATTCAATGAGTGGCCATCTTGCCTACATAAAGCTCAGCAAAAATGCATAGCATTCTGCAGTGGAATCTTGACCATGTCTCCACTGTCACATGATGATCAGTGATTCATTATCTGCAGCAATAGGCATGTAATGTCTTTCCCTGGTCTGTGTATTTACCTGATTTGTCACCCATCAAACACTTGCAGTATCATCTTGGACACTGAGTACAGGCCAAGTACCAGCACCACAAAACAGGCAGAAACTGATGGTGGCATTGCAGGAGGAGTGAAGAAACATCCCACAGGGCAACATATGGAAAATAATAAACATATATCATTTATTCTGAGTGTTGTGTATTCATTGGTGGCGAGTATATATAACAAGGATTTGGGGATTAAGGGATATTAATTGTGTTTTATTTATAATAAAAAAAGTATGACCAAAGAAATTAAGCTTTATGTGTTTAATCTAAGATGTAAACTAAATATTTTAATAACACTACATTGGCTTTATCATACTGATACCCTGTCTGGAACTCCAAAAAGGGCTCCATCATGAATGGGCTCCATCATCCCAGGGTGCGAGATCTCTGTGCGTCTGATCGTTTTGGGTTCTTCCTTGCCTTCGAAAGAGCTGTAGGATATCTCACATGTGTGGGCAGGGTTGGTATGACTCAGTCACTTCACTAATCAAATCTTAAATTGTCCTTTCTACTACACTCACACTCACGAAATAAACCGTAATTAAATGAATCATCAAGTTAGTGAGTTATGTGTTAAATCTTTCACACATTGTGGTAGCATGGGCTATTCTCTATGCGCTGGGGAAATCAGACAGGAGTCTCTGAGCAGTTACTTCAGCAGCAGACAGCCCACTGTGTAAAAAGGAGCGCTACTGTAGGTAATTCTCCCTGACTGCCATCAGACTCTAACTCCAGCACAATGGTACCATTTGTTTATTAGCACTCCATATAAACCAAAATGCACATAACCCTTATATCGTAGATAAAATACTTTTCCTTATATATTGTATTTCTAGTTCATAGTTTCATTTTAAATGTATATGCGACATTCTACAATAACAGGAAAATTCCATGTCCCAGCATTAAACATCAATATGTTATGAAAAACACTCTTTCAATTATATCTATGGAGCAATTCATAATAAACAAGATACATCACACTCAAAAAAGGGTGACAAAATAGATAATCTGGAATTGTGAAATCATGAATTTTTATATCAACCTCTAATTCAAAGGTATGGAAAATTACATTTAAGCCATACTTCACTGCACCAAGTTAGGCAATTGTAAGAAAACTAAACAAATTATACTGTAAAATATGTTAAGGATTTTTTTTAAATGAACAATACCAAAATAAAATCTGCTCCAGGGTATGGTGTCAGGCATGTCGCAATTCTTCTATAGGCCCCCTGGTGGCACTGTCAATATCAATGTAGTACATTAGGTTCTTAGCTCTGGGTCATTTTAAACTACTGGTATGAATATAAGTCTCTGAACTTCCACTATTTTTATGTTTCTGGATAATAAGAATGCATCAGTTGTTTGTTCAGAATTGTTCAGAAAATTAAATCCTATTATTCAAAGCTAAGCACAGCAGAGTCAGAGCTGAGAGACTAAACCGATCAGACTTTATTTATTAATGGGTGGCAAAAATTCTGCTCTCATTTTATCACACACAAAATGAAAAGTAATTCTTCTTAAGATTTGTTGTTGTTATTGGTAGCAGCTGAAGCGCGTGCACCCTGCAGAGTGGAGAGGTAGGCGCGCACCCGGTTGCCAGAGGAGGAGCGCGCGCCGCTGATCTGCTCCGATAGGTGACGCGGGTTAGTGCGGCTTCACCTGCTCCCTTGCTTCCATCTGCATCGCCGCCATGCCAACCGCGCATGCGCACTGAGGAACCGGACTAACTGGGATTGTTTGTGTTTAGTTTTCCCCCCCCTCACTCGCTCACACCGCTGCAGTTAAGTGTGTCGCAGGTTGCGCTCGCGCACGGTGCGGACAACACACGGTGGAGGAGGAGAAGGAGGGGGATGATGATGATGAAGATGTGGATGGCGGCGGGGTGTAGAGGATGAAGTATGGTCGCGGTGGTATCGTATGGCCCGATCAACAAGCCGAAGCTCCGGGGGCGAGCGGGAGGCGCGCGAGGCGGCCGAGGCGCGTGAGCTGTCTCTGGAGGAGGTCCTGCGCTCCTACGAGCAGCCGCTGAACGAGGAGCAGGCCTGGGCCGTGTGCTACCAGTGCTGCCGCGGGGAGCGCGAGCACATCGCCCGGTACCGGTACCGCCACCGCGCCAAGGGACCCGACTCCATCCTACTGCACCGGGACGGTACCGTCACCCTGCGGCCCGACACGCGCACCTGCACCGGTAAGGCACCCGTCGTTACTGACTTCCGGTCTGCGTGTGCGTGTGTACTGCAGTACGGAATGAGGGATGATGTCACTGAAAGAGAGGATTCTTAATAGGGTTCCAAAGAGGTTCTGTCCGGAACCTTTTGTTGAAACTGCAGGAGACCTGCGAGAGTCAACCATAGATATGCTAATAATAATCATAATCATAATAATCATAATAATCATAATCGGCTGGCTGTTTATATACACCCTGAACAGCTATAAATATA
>JBCNYG010000022.1:23211939-23245007 GCA_039654305.1 Porochilus rendahli | reverse complement strand
AGAGAGAGAGAGAGAGAGAGAGAGGGAGAGAGAGAGAGAGTGTGTGTGTGTGTGTGTGTGTGTGTGTGTTTCTCTAAATTCCCCCTTTTCCTGTGTGCTCCATAGAAAGCCATTGATTTGGTCACCAAAGCCACAGAGGAGGACAAGGCCAAGAATTATGAAGAGGCTCTGAGATTGTACCAGCATGCTGTGGAGTATTTCCTACACGCCATCAAATGTGAGTGACATAAATACATACTCCTATAAATGATGAAGGTAATCTTCTTTTTCCAGAAAAATATAAAAATATATCTAATTCATTAGCACAGGTTTACAGATGTTATTACTGTCTCTTCTAAAAGATGAAGCTCACAGTGATAAAGCGAAGGAGAGTATTAGGGGGAAGTGTATGCAGTACCTGGAACGGGCGGAGAAACTGAAGGCCTACCTGAGGAACAAGGACAAGCAGGGCAAGAAACCTGTGAAGGAGGCACAGAGCAATGACAAGTATACACACACACACACACCACATACATACATGCAACATGCAATTGTAGCAAATTGTAATAGGAAATGTGTGGAAATTATCATAACTCCTATCAGATTTGAATATGGGACAGTCGTGTGGATGAAAGTAAACAGCACGTTCACACGTTCAAGCCCGCTAGACATTTGGTGGTTAAAGACTTTGATGAAGTATGGCCAGAGAGAGACATTTGCAGTTTGGCAGTTCCAGGGGAACTCACTAAAATCATCTTTCAGTGCTGTAGCTATATGGAG
Source organism: Porochilus rendahli (assembly GCA_039654305.1). Lineage (NCBI taxonomy): Eukaryota > Metazoa > Chordata > Actinopteri > Siluriformes > Plotosidae > Porochilus > Porochilus rendahli. Next base: position 23,244,248 of record JBCNYG010000022.1, on the reverse strand, counting down.
GTTCTGAGAAATAGCACTTCAGGCACTTTTTTTTGCCCCTCCCCTCCAGCCACACCCTCTCCATGCCAGAACAGTGACAGGGAGTCAAAAATCAGTGGCATCGAAAAGATACTGACATAGAAAAAATTAATAAATTACTGAAAGCAGCACAAAGACCACCTTTTTTTTTATATCCTTCTTTTTTTTGGTATAAATTTTTCGTGCCACTACTTGTTGCATTGCCAAAAACACTTCCACTTTTACAAATATTTCAATGCGAATGTTTTATGTTTTATTTTAGGTTTTGTTTTCACACACACACACACACACACACACACACACACACACACACACACACACACACACACAAACACCTTTTTAATTTTTTCAGCTCTGTTTGTTACTCATTTACCATTTTGTGTGTGTTTCAGGAGTGATAGCGACAGTGAAGGTGAGAACCCAGAGAAGAAGAAACTGCAGGAACACCTGATGGGTAAGTGTGTTTTACTGAGATTGACAGGCACACAGGTCAAATTCAAATTAAATTTTATTTGTCACGTACAAAATCATATACAGTACAATATGTAGTGAAATGCTTGTTAGGACTGTCCTAAAATTTGAAGAATAAAACCTATCAATATCAAGAAAGAAAGAAAAATAACTATAACTACTTAAAGGACACCAATAGTTAAAGGCTGAATATAAATATAAAAATGTAGAATATAAAAAATAAATAAAATAAAATATGAATGTAGTTTTGTGTGTGTGAACATAGGTGCTATAGTGATGGAGAAGCCGAATGTAAGCTGGAACGATGTTGCCGGACTGGAAGGAGCTAAAGAAGCACTGAAGGAAGCTGTCATCCTACCAATCAAATTTCCTCACCTCTTCACAGGTCTGTGTGTGTGTGTGTGTGTGTGTGTGTGTGTGTGTGTGTGCGTGCAGTGAGTGAGTTCTCATTCTGACCTGGTTTTGACATTCATATAGCCTTATATTCACTAAAATTAACTGATTTTTAGTAAATTTAGTAAACTGATTTTTAGAAAATTAACTGAGATTGTGTGTGTGTGTGTGTTAGGTAAAAGGACACCATGGAGAGGGATCTTGTTGTTCGGACCTCCCGGAACAGGAAAGTCGTACCTGGCTAAAGCTGTAGCCACTGAGGCTAACAACTCCACCTTTTTTTCAGTGTCCTCATCTGACCTCATGTCCAAATGGCTTGGGGAGAGTGAGAAGTAAGACCACACACACACACACAGGTCTTTCTCAAATCTATTCACAAGCATAGTAACCTTATCACTCCGTAATTAAACCACGTGTTCAGCATGTGTTTACTGCAGTGCAGAATAAACCCAGTAAGGGGCGATATGATGTGTGTTAACAGTGAACTGTGATTAGTGCACATAAGCTCACTGGCTCGTCCCCTCTTTTCTTAGGTTGGTGAGGAATCTGTTTGATCTTGCTCGTCAGCGTAAACCCTCCATCATCTTTATCGATGAGGTCGACTCTCTTTGTGGATCACGAAGTGAAAATGAGAGTGAAGCGGCTCGCAGGATCAAAACTGAGTTCCTCGTGCAGATGCAGGGTGAGTATGTGTGTTTGGGGGGGTATTAACTGTGTTTGTGCTAAAGACATGCTGAGATATTATCACAACAACATCCTTAACAACACACAGTCCCTACACCTGTCTCTTATTTACTCCTGTGTATGTGTGTGATCTCTGGCAGGTGTGGGGAATAATAATGATAAAATTTTGGTTCTTGGTGCTACCAACATCCCGTGGGTTCTAGATGCTGCCATCAGGAGAAGGTCAGTGTTCCACACTTACACAAATCAACATCATTCTGCATTACATTTCCCCTGTAGGTTTTTTTGTCTGAAAAAGAACACAGATACTCAATAGAAAGAGCATTCATTAACACTCCTCATAGTAATTCATTAGAATAATGAGTTCTGATGGCGCTGGGGGAGGAGCATAGTGATGTAAACAACAAAATTGTACTTTAGTTTGGCTTTGCACAAATATTTACCCACAATTTTATTAAAGGATTAATAAGCTAAGCTGTGTGTGTCTGTGTCTGTGTGGGGGGGTGCAGGTTTGAGAAACGGATCTACATTCCACTTCCAGATGAGCCAGCTCGGGCTGCGATGTTCCGTTTGCATTTAGGGAACACACCTCATAGTCTGAGTGACGCAGACCTGCGCCAACTTGCACACAAGACTGACGGCTACTCCGGTGCTGACATCAGCATCATCGTCAGAGACGCGCTCATGCAACCTGTCCGCAAAGTACAGTCTGCCACACACTTCAAAAAGGTCTCTCTCTTACTCGCACTCACACACACAGACACACGTGGGATGTAGAGGTTATATCTTCTTCACCGTTTTATACCTTATTGATAGTGACTATATTTATTGTGATCCTCAGTAGTGACGTCACCAACCTTTTGTCAGAGGAGGGTCCATGTTCATCTTGAGTGAAGGCCTCACCCACATTAAATGAGATATACATGTAGTTAACACTTGCTGTGCTGTGTTGACTCCACAGGTACGAGGTCCGTCCCGCAGTAACCCCTCTGTGATCGTGGATGACCTTTTGACCCCATGCTCCCCTGGTGACCCTGCTGCCATGGAGATGACCTGGATGGAGGTACCCGGAGACAAATTGCTGGAGCCCATAGTGTGTATGGTAAGACTACACACACACACACACACACTCAAACATGCAAGGACATCAAAAGAGTAACTTGTGCGCCTGTGTGTGCGTGTGTGTATCTCAGGCTGACATGCTGCGCTCTCTCTCCACCACTCGGCCCACGGTGAACGCTGAAGACCTGCTGAAGGTGAAGAGGTTCACAGAGGACTTCGGACAGGAAGGCTGAGCGTTAGCAAACATCTGCCTGTCAATCCTACACAAACCCTGCCCTGATGAACTGAGCCTAATTCTCCCACCATCCCTAACACATCACTGTACAGCTGGACTTTCTGTGTGCAGTGCTGAAAATGAAGGAGTGTTTATTTCTGCACCTCAGTGTGTGTGTGTGTGTGTGTGTGCATGTGTGTGCATGCATGTGTGTTTGTGTATATGCGTGTGTTTTTGTGTTGCTTTTACCATAAGTGGATTATGTATCAGCTAACACACACATACACTCACTCACACATGCAGCTTCCTCTCAGTATTAATTATTTATTTTATCCATCCTCCATTTCTGTACCATTATCAACACCAAACACATTACAACATCAGTATAATAATATTATTATTCATAATAATAACAATTCTCCAGGTGTAGTGCAGTTATGATGCTTTTGGAGTAAAGAGACTTTAGAAGAATATTCATTTTCAGCTCAAGTGTCACTAATTTTCATCTGTCTCACACACTTCTGACACACTACTAACCGGACAGCTACGGATTATTTTCTGTCTGCGTTAATTAAACAATTAAATCTGAACTGAACAGTGAAAATGAAAATTGTGTATTTTTTTAACCGCATGGTGATTTTGTCTTGTCTTAAATCACATCCCTTTAGTGCAATAGTGTGTTTAGTCTGTTTCAGAACTTCTCATGAGTCAGAAGTATAACAGACACATGCAGAAGGTGAACTATTTACTCAATCTACCATATAAAATACCTTTTAAAAATTCTTATTTATTTGAATTGAATTAAGTAAATTATTTTATTGCATATTACCTGCTGTTTAATATAGATAATTAAAAGTATATTTATTGTTCTATAGCTTATTGATCCAGTTTGGTCGTGTTTGTGTTCATGCTGACCAAGAATGGTTAATGTGTTGTAAGTGTAGTATTATATATTTATTATTGTTTTTTAATTCAACAAGAGCAAAAACAATATACAAACAAAATGGCAATAGAAGTAACATTACCGCTTCAAACACTTCAAATGTTGGAGCAGATGAAAGACAAGAAGATTAAAGCAGAGAGAGAGAGACAAAAAAGCAAAACTAGGGAGTTTTGTACAGCTAAAGAGCTCACTTAGAAACCACACCTATTCTCCATAGACTTGAAGGACAAAAGTAATGCCCTAACTGAAAAAAAAAATTGGGTGGGGTTTTACAAAAATAGCTGTTCTATAGAACACACTCAGTGGATAAGAGCCATCCCCCATACAAACAGTTTTGGACAATTAACATTTTTTAAGCCACCCTATGCACAGGTTTAGGTCATAGTGGGTGCCTCTGCAAAATTTCAGAAAGCTATCATTCATATAATTTGAGCAACGGCCCAGACAAACTTAATATGTTCAAGGTTACTGAGCCAAGGTCAAAGGTGACATATGCAAATTAGCTACCCCATGCAAAAATTTAGGTCATAGGGAGTGCCTATGCAAAAGTTCAGAAAACTATCATGCATATAATCTGAGGAATGGCCCAGACAACCTTTATTTGTTCAAGGTGACTGTGCCAAGGTCAGAGGTCATATATGCAAATTAGCTAACCCATGCACAGCTCTAGGTCCTAGGGGGGTGCTTTTACAAAAGTTCAGAATGCTGCCCTATGCATAAGCCAAGCAATGGATCGGCCAAACTTACTGTCATGCCACATACCCAGTTACAAAGTGACTGTGACAAGGTCAAAGGTCTCATATGCAAATTAGCTACCCCATGCCCAGGTTAAGGTCATAGGGAGTGCCTATGCTCAATTTCAGGAAGCTGGCCTGTGCATGAGCTGTGCAGTGGACCGGACAAAATCATTGTCACGCTGCCCGGCTACCTAGCCAGCGACAACGACAATTCCTCCAGCCATAACTGGCTGAGGGGTAAAAACTGCTCTTATGGTGTAATCCCATACACAGACCTGACCAAAGCACAACCTAATTGGTGGAGGTAACAACCATTCACACCTGGGGCAATTTAGAGTAGCTGTACTAAAGCAATTTCCTAAGATACTTCCATTTCCTTTAACAAAACATTTATAGGAAGTTTACTGATATAATGAAAAATGTCTGTTTTAATGTATAGAGCCTTGAAAGCATGACGAGATTAAAGAAAACCAAAAGGAAATAAACGACTGACTGCTCCGGTCCGGAAGGTGGCACTGTGTCCACGCCGCGCAAACTCCCCTAAATCTCGTAGTACCTCGCGAGAGTTTAAGATCGAGCTTCCTCTTTACGCTCGCCTCTAAGATGGTAGGTTCTGTTTGAGTTTTCTCATAGCGGTTATGTGAAGAAAATCTGTTTCAATCCTCAGTTTAATGACAGGAAACACCTATAAAACTTTAAAGAACTGATATTTTACTTTATGCTCCTTTGTATCGTGGTGGAATTTCATTGATTAAAAGAGAAAATTTGGTTAATTTTACCCAGACTTCGACTCGGTAGTGAGTGCAGTGTGTCGTGTACTGGCTACGGCGAACAGTTTTATAATAAATACAGCAATAAACTCCGAGTTTTTGCTATAAGCAGATTGCGGTTTAATTTAGGATTTAGACAGGTTGGATTAGCTTCTGGTTAGCTTGTTAGCTTTATGTTTGTGGTGCCGAGTGAAGCTTTTGAAGTTAAACTAGAGGTGTTTGGTATAAATTTGGTATAAACTCTGTGTCTCTTAGGCTAAGCATGTACTTCAGGATAAATAATTCTACATTAGATTAGACTCTACAGACATGGTGTGTCTCAGATATCAGACTATAGTTTAGTGAACGAGTTGTGAAGTCTAATTTTTTGGTCGCGAGTTGATGACGTCACGGTGGGTCTGAGCGGGGATTAACGGCTCTTTAATTTCTTATTTTTTCAGCCTACTAGAAGCTCAAAGACCAGAAAGCTCCGTGGTCACGTGAGCCATGGACATGGCCGTGTGGGTGAGTGTTTAATCGTCATTAGTGTTTTGATTAATGCTACAAACATTTGTGTGTGATGTTAACTAGGACACTGTGTCTCCAGGTAAGCACAGAAAACACCCCGGAGGACGCGGTAATGCCGGTGGCATGCACCACCACCGTATTAACTTTGACAAATAGTAAGTGATTTCCGATAGGTGCAAGTCTAAACATTACAGTGCTGGATTTGTGTGTGAGGTTTTGATTTTGTGTGTATGTGGTGTTTCAGCCATCCGGGGTACTTTGGGAAGGTGGGTATGAGGCATTTCCATCTGAAAAAAAACACTGTCTTCTGCCCCACCATCAACCTGGACAAGCTGTGGACTCTGGTCAGTGAGCAGACCCGACTGAACCATGCCCAGAAACCTGACGGCCCCGCACCCGTTATTGATGTTGTCCGTGCTGTGAGTACACTGTGCTTGCTCTTTTTTTGGGGGGCTGAGGTGGGCGGTTGTACAGTGGAGACGTGGTTATGTGTAACAGTCCAGCATGAATTTTAGTGTGAACAAAAGTTTGTTAATAGTGTAGATCATCCTGTCCATCAACTTCTCTCTCCCTGTTTAAACAGGCAGAGAGCTGAGTTTCTCTTAAACATATTCTGAAGTATTAGTGGTGTGTGATTTATTGGCAAGTGCTGAGCTGCACAAACAACAAGCGCAGAAATCACGGAAAACATTTTTGTTCCTAAACCATCCGACGAAAGAAAAGCCAAGACGGCAACACGTTAGCTGCATAAGCCATTTTGGATCTACACATCTCTGGTTGCGTTCTTGTCCCGCGAGTCACTAAAATTAGACATCTCACTAGCAAGACCCGTCCCGTTCTGGTCCAAATAGGTAACCATTTACACGCATTTCCTTGAAAATGCATAGTTGCTCCTTGAACATGTTTTTTATTCACCTAAAATGTCTCCCACTCAATAGATCTACTTGTTTATTAGTGCTGGACGTCCCTGCCCAAAGTGTTGACTCACTTATGGCGAAAACACCAGCCAACCATAGCTTCAGACTATAGGTTGGTGATTCGGTTTCTCTAAGACTCTGGAGATCAAGGAGCTCATAGTAGAGCAAATCACAGGCTCACGTGTGAAAATGGATCAGGGAGATGTGAGGGTTTATTTTAGTGTTTGTGTGTGTTACAGGGAATAAGTTTTTACTTGTACACTGTTGTGTGAGACTCCTTGAGCGTGATGCTAAGAGCTGTGTACTGAGTGTTAGAAAAAGAGAAGTGCAGACTGTGACTTAATTGATTTATTGATTCAAAATTTTATTCCATGCACGACCTTGACCATGAATGTTCCTTATATCAGATGACCTGTAAAGCAGAGCTTTGAGCTTTAAATATAATTTTAATTTATACTGAGAGTGAAGGATGGTTATTTTATAAATGTTTGATGTAGTGTGATAATTAGGATCCTGAGATTTTCATGGTTTTCTCTTGGAGGTCCTAATTAAACCTTATCGTAAATAAAGAGAGACACGGCCACAGTGATTGTTTACCCTGTTACAGTCATATTAAAGTGCATGTGTACATTTGTGTGTTTCAGGGTTACTTTAAGGTGCTGGGTAAAGGTAAACTTCCCAAACAGCCTGTCATCGTCAAGGCCAAATTCTTTAGCCGGCGGGCAGAGGAAAAGATCAAAGGAGTGGGCGGAGCCTGTGTACTCACCGCATAACACATTTGCTGTTTTTGCAAAATAAACTATATTAAATGTCCTTTTGTGTGCTGTGATGATTAGAGTTGTAAGAACTTAAAACAGCAGTGTGTGTTTATATCCTGTCTGTAATTTCTACTACTGAATACATTTATTCTTTTATCCGCTGATTAGTGTATATTTGTAAAGATTTTAATAGTTGCGGTTTGTTACTGAAGCTGCATGAGGTGAGAAATTATCAGAAATGGAAAGTCTTGAGAATAAGTTTACTAGTATTGGGATGACTGAGCTAAATCTTCATTAATTTATCGATGAGCCTTTCTTGTCAAGTTTCATGATAATTCATTCATTCATTTTCTGAACCGCTTATTCCTAATTAGGTTGCGGGGAGGCTGGCGCCCACCTCAACTGACTCTGGGCAAGGGCACAGTACACCCTGGACAGCTCGCCAGGCCATCGCAGGGCAGAAACGTGCTGACGGCTATGCAGGTTCTTTTACATGCCACCCACCATAGACAGTGAGAGACATGGCTGGCCTTTGATAACCCCGTTAGCTGCACTGGGGGTCATGAGTATTCATTTGTCACCATTTCTATTTATGTATGCATAAAGTACAAGGCTGTGTTCTCTCCTCCCCCTTTAAGACAACCCTTCTTTTCATCTGCTTAGTGTTCAGTGTGTAAGACTACATTTTTTGCAACTCACTCAACACTAGTAGTTAATAGTTTAATAATAGTTCATGAAGTTGCATTTTTATTTTAAAAAGACAGGTTAAAAGGTCCTTGTGCAATGGTGTTGATGAAGGAAGGGGGATATTCAACCAATCCTGATTTTTTTATTACAAATTACTAATGTTGCCTCTGTAACTTACTCGAGTGAGCTGTCAATTGCTCTTTCTCGTCCCTGCTGTTCACCACTTTTTTTGTGAGGGGCCAAATTCCACATTGTTATTTATTTATTAAAAAAAAAAAAATATATATATATATATATATATATATATATTATTTTTTTTTCCCCCTTCCCCTATTAAGTTCTCTTGGGCATTTTGCTGGGAGGTTTATTTAGGAACTGGTGGTGCTTCTGTAAGTACTTCAGAAAATCTCTGGTTGCCATTTGAAGCTGGTCAGTGATTCAGATCTTCAGAAGTTCATTCCACCAATGTGGTGCAGAGCACAAGTGTCTTGATGCACTTAAACTCTTCCAGATGGAGGGGCGAAGGAGGACCCGAGGGCCTGTGGTGTGGTGCAGGTATGGTCTTTTTTGGTTTTGCTAGGGTGCATCAATGTTCTAAAGCTGATACTGTAGCCATGGGATAGCAGTGGAGTGGTGAAGGAGAACTTGAGATTGTTTTTTTAAAAAAAAAAAAAAAGAAACAGCTGTGCAGCTGCATTTTGAATCAGTTACAGGCTTAATGGTGCACAGGTGCAGATATGACAGGAGTGGGTTATGGTCTGGTCTCAAGATGCGTGAATCTGTGGAGAGAAATGAACATCAGTAATATGAAAGGACAAGGACAGCTGATCATCAGTGTGAGACTGCGTATAGTGACTGACAGACAAGTCACATGATCCTGACAGATGTGAATCACTAAGTCACAAGATTCTGACATATCTGAAACAATCAGGAGTTCAGTTTTCATTTCTAACATGAGATCTGAGCAGAAAGCTGAGTGTGTGATTGAGCGAAGATGAATGATAGACGTATGATAGATGTATGATAGAGGTATGAGAAGATACAACCTCACCAAGAGTTTGAGAATAGATAGAGCAGCAAGAACACAGCACAGAACCTTGAGGGACACCAGTGGATTAAAGCAAATGTATATGTCCTCCACATCAATTATGACAACCCTCCAGGTAGGAGACAGACCATTGTGATTTGGGTGATTAAGCAGTGTGGTGCTTCTCAGTCAAGACTATAAGGAGAGTCTGTGTAATGTGCCAGTTTGAGTCCAGACTAGTTAAGTGTTTGGGATCTTGGAGGTTGTTCTGTGACGGACAGTTGATTGAGAAAGAAAGGCGAAACATGCTATTGATCAGTAGCTACTAATGTCTGGAGGACCTGGACTGGTTTTAGGATGCGAATAACTTACTGGAATATAGTTTTTACATGACTGGATGTGGTAGTGATGAAGAGGAGATAATGTGGGATGGTCTGGAGGGGATTGGATCCAGCGGGCTGCTGTAGTACAAGTGACGTGTACAAATCCCTCTCAAACACACACATACTGCTGAGCCACGGAAACCCATTCCATTTGGAGTTCTGTAGTGATTGTGCCGCTGACCCTGCTGTGTAATTTTACATGGCCTGCCACTTCATGGCTGAGTTGCTGTCATAACCAATCGCTTCCACTTTATCATTCCACTGACAGTTGACTAGTAACAAGGAAATTTCATGACTGGACTTGAACAGGTGGCATCCTATGACGGTACCATGCTGAAATTCCCTGAGCTCCTGAGAGCGACCAATTCTTTCACAAATGTTTGTAGAAGCAGTCTGCATGCCAAGGTGCACACACATACTATTATTTGGATTGGATGGGTGAGTGAATACTTTTGGCAATACAGTGTGTGTGTGTATGTATGTATGTATGTATGTATATGTGTGTGTATGTGTATATATGTGTATGTGTGTGTGTGTGTATAAATCTTTGTGTGTGGGCTTTATTCACTTGCACCCTTTGGATATAGTGATTGAAAGCGGATATTCACCACTTGGGGGCGCTGCGGTTCCAGTAATAATAATAATATTCATCTAGCCTCGACGTCATGAAAAAAACACAACTCATTTAATGCAAATCCACAAACTCTGATCTTTATTGAAGTCATTAATTGTTTGGTTAATATAACAAAAACAACAACAACACTGACAGAGCCATACAAAACACACACACTATTACTTTTTAATGCATCATATCATTCACACACTTAAAAAGAAAGATTTTTATAAATATGTTCTGTGTTTATGGAAAAGCTCAATCAGGAAGCAAACAGGAGCAGCTGTGTTCCAATACTGCAATTATCTACCTCCCCTAAACACTAATACTAAAGTGTATCGCCTGTATCACTGCTGTGCTTTTATGCACTGTAAGCATTCAAGTTTAGAGGTGAGTGGAGCTGAACAGAATGTACCCACAATGCACTGCGGAGTGAAAACGCCATAACTTTTCTAAGATGTTTATATTTTATTCTTTAATCATGGAGGATAATCTGAATCATGTGTACACGTCATGCACTCAAGTGCTCAGATTTGGTTGGTAAGTGAGAGGACGAAAGGAAGTGTACCCCCGTGTTAGTCCTGGCCTTCACAACACATCCTGTGAATTTCATAAAAATCTGAGAATGATGAATTTTTAAACATTTTATAAAATATACAGAACACCCACCTACTCACACACACACACACAGAAGAATTAAACTTGCAGCTGTTGTAGAAAAATAAAATATTCCCTCTAGGATGCTCATTACTGATCTTAAATTATTTTTTGAAAAAGTGCATTGTGGGTACTTTGGCCAAGACTACATTGTAGAAGTAAAATTGTTGTCATTCAGGAATGTTCTAAAAACTTGATTTGGAACAAAACCATAGTCAGGCATTTTACCTATTAGACACAAAACTGTTGCAGTGCATTGTGGGATTTTTGAGCGTTCAGCTACTCCTTCACAATTGGGAAAAATAGTGCACTACGTGTTGCAATTTTGAATGTGTAATGTTTAACAGTTTCTTCTGTCATTTTTAAATAATCAAGTCACCACTAATGACAGGTGCAATCAGGGGGAAGTGGACAAGGGTGCAGTACGAAAAGTATTGGAACTCAGCCAAGATGTCAGCAGCCAGACAATTTAAGTAAAAGCATTCAGCGGTTTTTGTTTAATTTGTTTCTTTTGTGTAATGCACTTGGAACCAGCTGTGTAATTATTTAGGGGACTACAGTTTAGAGCCCTACTTATTAAGGCACAGTGATGTGAAAAGGACTTCCTGGCACAGACTCGTCACCCCATTTTACGATGACGGTGTAGTTTCCTTTCTCCTTCACCGTGTACGTCACATTGTACAGTTTATTGCCCAGGTGCTTCACATACACATCTTCACATGGCGTCCTTGGACCGTGAACCCCCACCATGAGCATGTTCGTTCCTGCGTGCACACGCACACACACACACACACACAAACACACACAAACACACACAGAGAAACAGAAAAAAATACAATTTGATAATCTGAACTAAAAAGGGGGTGGGGTTGTGGGTGGGGTTATGAGTTAAGTTAAGTGTTAAAGTGGACTTATTATTCTGAAATGTTCCACCCATCAGGAGGCGGAGCTTCTGAATGTTATATATAGAGAATTCCCACATAAAAAATAATGGCACAAAGCAGTGGTTGCTAAGAAAGGTCTGTGTGTGTGTTCGGGGAGTGTGTGTGTTACCTGCTTTGCTGCAGTCAACTGTGAACATGTTCTGTGTGTTGATAAAGGCTCTACATAGCCCAGCCCCCTGACACACCACCCTGCTTGCGTCGGAGGGTAGAGACACGCTGGGTTTGGAGCTGAATGACGATGCTCTCGAGCTCTGACACACAGACTCCACCAGCACCGAGGATGTCTCGTGAAGACTGTGTCCTCCTGACAGACGTACACCTTCCCAAATCACACACACACACACGTTTTACTGTCAGTCGTTCATCTTTTTCTCCATCTCTATTTTTCTTTCACATGATTTGTTTCTTTGTCTTCTTTACTTTTCCCCTCTTTCATCTCACAAATTCTTTCTTTTCTTTCTCTACATTTCCTTTTTTCCCCTCTTCCTTATTTCTGTATCTCTGTTTCAGTTTTCAGTGAGTGCTGTGAATATGATTTCATTCCAACCTGCTTGAAATAATCCCTAAATTCTGCTTTGTGTTGGTGAATGTGTGTGTGTGTATCTTACCTGAGACTCTGGCTTTAAAGGGACTGCCCACGATGTGTTGTGGTCCACCATATTTTATGGAGATAAGGTAGTTCCCAGGTGCCATGGGTGTATATGTGATCTTGTAACCCTCCACACACTCAGAACAGTCCATTTTTACCTTGGAGGGGCCGTCAATGATGACAGACAGAGCACCGGATCCAGCGTTACTGGTGTTCACCACAAACTCCGCAGGAACACCTGAGAATACCAAGGTCATTAGATAAGGAAGGAGAGGAGCCTTGATTACAAGATCCACACTGAACCAATCAGTATTAGTAAATAATGCACAGTTAGCTGAGTGAGAGTACAAACATTGGCCTTTTGGCTAAATAAGCATTAAACACTGAAAGAAGTGTAAAGGTGCTGATGGTTTGCGGCTGTAATCCTGCTGGTTTCTGATTGGTTGATTGACAGCAGTGGGTGAGGTGTGTTCTGTACCTGTGCAGCCGGTCTGAAGTCCTGCTCCATAAGCTGACACTAGACCGGGATCTCCGGCGTGTCCTGTGTCTCCCACTCGCACATTAAAGGGGCTGCCGGGAATATGGCTGCCATTAAACTTCACGTCGATAGAGTGCACGCCGTTCTCCCGAGGGATGAAGCGGATTGTTGATTTATCTGGAACATAAAAAAAAATCTAGGCTTCAATTAAAATTCCGTGTTTGAGTGATCAGAGGATTATGGCATCCTGTGAGGTAAATAAATAATTTTTTTTTAAATTTATTAATTAATTAAATGAAGTTTAGGTTCATTAAAGGTCGGTGATGGCTGAATACTAGTGTAGGAGGCAAAGCAATATGAACTAACAAGCCACATGATTGACAGGTGGTTAGCCCTGCCACCTCACCGTGATTACTTGGATCCAAGTGTGTGTGTGTGTGTGTGTGAATGAGACTCACCAGCGTCCACATCAGTTACGTAGCACTCCTCCACCACTCCTGATGGACTGTGCACCTTGGCATCGATCACACCCCGCACTCCGTTACGCTGCACCGCAAACGAGGCCTCGTGATTGACACGCAGATCCTTCTCCTGTCACAAACAGCATGAATGTCACATGATTTGTTAAACACTGCAGAGAACACACACTCTCCAGAAATATATTAAACATGAGCATGGAAAGTTACACAGGTTTCTGATTAGCTGACAGCTGAACATTAATTCCTGATCTCTGTAAAGTAGAAAAAAGCAATTTTACCTTAACGTTCCGAATAAGTACACCTGATCCTTGGTTAGCGTGTAATTTAACCATGACAACAATCAATCAACAACACAACTTGTACCTCCGAAATCATTTCACTAATTTGAAACAACATTTACCAAATATTTAATTCATGATTGGATGGATGGATGGATGGATACTTTATTCATCCCAGAGGGAAATTCAGTTTCCAGCTGTATTTATGGTAATCCGCACAAACCTAACTTAAAGGCAAATATAGTAAAGATAAAAATTTTTAGGAACTTAAGGTACATATATATATAAAATAATAATAATAAATAAATAAATAAAAGGTATAAGTATTGTGGGTAATACTGTTATGGTGCAAACTGGCACTTGTGCAAACGATTTTAAAAAGTGCAGTGTAAACATGCATGTATTTACTGCACAATTTAAACACACCCCCTATGTTTAATTATGAGTGCTCTGTGATTCCAATAGGATTTCTGTAAAAAGGGGTGGAGCTAAGCACAATTTTCCAGGTCCAAACATTAAAAAATTATCATTAAACAACTGAGGGTTTACAAATGATCCAAAATGCTGAGACACAATAATTAATCATACAGAAGTAAATACATATAAATAAATTTAAATAAAATTATTTAAATAAATGTATTTGTGTATGTGTGTGTGTGTGTACATATTCTCATGTGTTATTCTCATGTTGGTATAAATATGTCATTAATAAAAATACCCATAATAGATATGAGCATACTTATGAGCATACATGAACATCCCCTTATAGAACACACACACACACACACAAAGAGCAGGGTGTGTTTACACTCTAAGGTCACTCAAGCACTCAAGGGTGCTTGGGCTCTTGAATTTTAATAAACAAAAGAAATGACATCAATGGAAAAATGAAAAAATTTCCTCAAGAAGGAAATCCAAGCAGGAAGGTGAAAGTTCATACTGAAAAGAATTCAGGAGGAGCAACAGAGGACTACTTTTTTTGATGGTTTTATTTGGTGATTCCATACTTTTTTCCTCAATAATGCTTGTGTGTGTGTGTGTACGTGTTTATACCTGCAGGCTGGACAGTGTGAGACGCCGTGCCTCATCTGAGAGCGTGGCGATGGGGACGGTGAACGGACTGTCTGGGATGTGTTCATTATTAAACTTAATGGATACTTCATAATCACCTACAACACACACACACAACATTACACAGTGACAAGTCGCCAGTGGCAAAATATTCAGGCTGTCTATGATGTGTAAAACTCCTGTTTTTTAACATAAACACTCCAGGACAATCCAAGGAAAAAAACCTGTGTGTGTATGTGTGTGTGTGTGTGTGGGGGGGGCATACCTGGTTCCTGTACTATATATGAAACTCCACAGGATCCGTCCTTCCTGTCCTCAAAGTTGATCTGTGCTTTACTGGGTCCCTCCACAGCGATGGACAGACCACCTGCTCCAGCTTCTCGTGTCCAGATACTGAACTCCGCTGCAGAGAACCGAAAACCGAGAACCTCATAATCAAGAATAGTTTAAATCTTTTCAGTATTACAGAACTCTCAGTGTGTGTGTGCGTGTGTGTGTGTGTGTGTTCAACGTACTGGGAACTCCGGCAACGCCCCTCTGGAGTCCGGTTCCCCCTGCGCGGACTTTATGAGCTCCACCCTCTCCTAGAGGCCCCACAGTGAACAGAAAAGGGCTCCCGGGGACATGATGGCCACCATATTTTACACTCACTGTGTGAGAACCCGTTTCCGTGGGAACGAAGCGTACACTGTATGTACTGTTTTCACCTTCCACAATCTCCGCATCCAGAACCTTTCCACCAGGACTGGTCACCTGCGCTGTCATCTCTTGGGCTCCATCTGCAACACAGCACAGTGAGGGCACTTCACTCTTGAATGCACTACCTAGTGCAGGAATCTACCAACTAGTTCAGTCATAGTACAGTGGTCCTGTAACGCTGTGACTTCACAAGCCGAGCTTATATAGCACCATCCCCATATTCCATGTAATATAGCAGTGTCAGTATTCTACTCTGTGATTGGCTGTTTACCATCAGGTTTGGCAGTGAGAGACCCAAAGCTGCCAAAGCTCTCTCGGCCGAGGAAAGATCCAAACACATCTCTGAATGGATCCCCGCCAACCTGCCTGCTCTCCTCCACATGAACCTCACGCTTTGTCTCCCCTCCACGGGTCTTACTGATTTCCGTCCTCTCAGTGCGCGTGTATGTGTGACTGCTGCGTGTGAACGTCCGAGTCAGACGCTCCTGAGCTGAGACCATCTGAAACCAGTTCCCTAAGGATGAGAGGATGAGAGTAGGTGAGAGAGTGAGTGTAAGAGAGAGAGTGTGTGAGAGAGAGAGAGAGAGAGAGAGAGAGAGAGAGACGGCAAGTCATTTTCTGTAGTGTGTGTATGTGGGTATGTGTGTGTAGGTTGTGATTCTCTCAAGACATCATACTGTGCGTTTTGGGTGTTTGGTCCTCACCAGGGATTTTTAGGTTGAGGTCACATAGGCTGCCGACGGAGGCGATGGACGGTGCATGTCTCCTTCTCGTGATGCTCTCCTTCATCCTCCCTTCACCTGCCACCTTCACCGTATATGGACTTCCTGTGGAAGAAGGAGATGATGAAAAACACCATGTGATTATGATTATTTGAACCACCTGTCTGCCTCAAAACCACAGAGAGAGAGAGAGAGAGAGAGAAGAATGGAATCATGACCTGGGATGTGTTTATCTGCAAATTTAATGTTGATGATGTAATTTCCTGGTTCAGTGGGACAGTAGGTGACTCTACACGTTCCATCCTCAACATCCTCACACTTAATGTCCACTTTACTTGGCCCCTCGATAGATAGACCCAGTCCTCCATAACCTTACAGACAGACAAACAGACAGACAGGTCTCTCAGATTCACGTTCTTTCTCAGTTTATTTCTCTTTCTTTCTCAGGTTGTCTCATGCTCTGTCTTTAGCTCTCTTATTCTGTCTCACTTTTGTTCTTTCTCTTTCATGTTTTGTTTGACTTTTTTTCCTGTCTTTGTTTTGTTCTCTCTCACTTTGTTTCAGTCTCTCTCCATGTTTTATGTCTCTCTTTCCTTTTAATGCTTAATTTTCTGTCTTTCTTCATGACTAACTTTCACGTTCTCTCCTATCTAAGTGCTTCTGTTTTTCTCTCTCCTTCTTTTCTGTTTTGCTTTTCCTTCTGTCCCACATTCTTTATCCTGTCTCACTCCTACATGTCTCTCTGCCCTGCTGTCTTTCTTTTTTTATTCTTTTCTTTTTTTTTTGGATTACGCTCAAAATTTTCTCCCAAATTAAATCGTATTCAATTCCCTCCCATCAAGTGTTGCCTTCTGTATCACATGACCACCACCAACCAGGGAGCATGCACATGTCCCCTCCATGACATTTTGCATGCGTATTTGGAGGGCGGTCTAACAGACTGCGTGGGAAAGTGCTTTCCGCCCCCTACTACGAATGACCTCACAAACACCCATGATTGGCTAGTGATCGCTGCGAGTGACAGGGAAGTGAGCCTATGCCATCCTTCCCTTCTGTGAGAGCTCACCCAATTAGCTCCCATGGATTCCTTGTGATCTCTGGGTTGATAATCACGCACCTCGATCAGATGAGGACAATGTCAATCAGGAGGGTCTCTTAATCTTTCCCTGTGTTTCTTTGTTTGTCTCTCTCCTGCTTTCACTTTCTTTCTGTCTCACTCTCCCCATCATACCCTTCCCCAAATCTTTCTACCTCTGTTTCAAATTTCTCTGTCTCACTTTCCCCATCTCACTTTCTCATTCTCCCCTTTTCACCCCTCTGTCTCGTTCTCCCCGTCCTATTCTCCCTGATTTACTTTGTCTTATTCTTCCCAATCTCACTCTACTCAGTCTCACCTGCGTTTCTGGTGTCCACATAGAACTCTGCAATGTTGAAAGTGTGAGCGTTGGTGAGTCCCTGACCAAACGCTCGGACTCTGCTGGCATCACCGATCTCCGATGCACCCACTGTGATCTTAAAGGGGCTGTTATTAACGTGAGCGCCACTCTTACGCACACTCACCTCATGTTCACCCACTTCCTTAGGGGTAAAGGACAAACCTGCAGCACACACAGACACACACACACACACACAATCAAGTAATACATTATCATGTGTATATACATTTAATGTGTGTATTTGTGTGTGTGCATGTGTATGTTTGCGTGTGAATGTTTGTCTCTGTGTATGTGCGTGTGTGCATGCATGTGTGACTGTCTGTGTGTTTGTGTGTGTGTGTTTGTGTGTGTGTGTGTGAGTGTGTGTTTGTGTGTGTGTATGTGTATACCGATGTGTCTGTTAGGGAGGTGTTTCAGTAGACACGGTTGTTCTGCTCCTGATGGAGCTCTGATGCTGGCAGTTAATGAACTTAAATCAGTCTCACTGATCTTCAGAGAAACATCAGCTGCAGTCCCCACATTCAACTGAGATGTCCTGAGAGAGTCATCACCTACATACACATGCACACACAAACACACACATGCTTCAGGCTGATGACATCAAAAGGCTGCAGTGGGCCACACAAGAACAGTACTGGACACATATGTGGACACACACACACACACACACATACACAGTCTAACACACTAGGCCCTAATCTGCAGTCATACCTGTGATCTTGGCAGTGAAGGGACTGCCAGGAATGTGTTTCCCATCGAACTTAACAATGATGCTGTAGTCTCCTGGTGCAGTGGGCAGGTAGGACACAGTGCACGTTCCATCTTTATTGTCCTTACAGCTGATTTCAGCTTTAGAGGGTCCTTCTACTGCCAGAGACAGACCACCTACACACACATACACACACATACACATACACACACACGCACACACACGCACACTCTGTAGCGCACTCTCCATCATCAATGCATGCTGAATCACGGTTCATCATACTGAAATTTAACTAAATCAAACAGAAACATTCTGCCTAATGTTCAGTCAAACTAAGTCATCATCGTCATCATCTTCTTCCTCTTAATCCGGGGTCGGGTCGCGGGGCAGCAGCATAAGCAGTGAGGTCCAGACGTCCCTCTCCCCAGCCACTTCCTCCAGCTCTACCAAGGCGTTGCCAGACCAGGGAGACACAGTCCCTCCAGTGTGCTTTGGGTTGACCCTGGGGTCTCTTCCTAGATCGACATACTTGAAACACCACACCAGGTAGTTGTTCAGGAGGCTTCTCACCCTACCTCTAAGGGAGAGCCCCGTCACCCTATGAAAGAAGCTCATTTCCTTCTTCCGCAATCTTGTTCTTTCGGTCACTACCCAAAGCTCGTTACCATAGGTGAGGGCTGAAACGTAAATCGACTGGTAAGTTGAAAGCTTTGCCTTTAGGCTCAGCTCTCTCTTCACCATGATGGACCGTTATAAGCTCTGCTTTACAGCAGAGGGTGCACCTATCCATCTGTCGATCCCCCGCTCCATCTTTCCCTCACTTGTGAACAAGACCCCAAGATACTTGAACTCCTTCACTTATGGCAGGACCTTGTTCCAGACACAGAGGGTATATTCCACCCTTTTCCCGGCTTGATGAAACCAAAAGGCAACATTATCAGCAAAAAGCAGAGATGAGATCCTCTGGCCATCAAACCAGAACCCCTCAACGCCTCGGCTGCGCCTAGAAATTCTGTTCATAAAAACCATGAACAGAACCAGTCACAAAGGACAGCCTTGGCGGACTCCAACCCCCACTGGCTGAGGAGTTTGATTCCACAATAGTTTGAACACACCCTCAGGTCCCCTTTTTAAAAAGGGGAACTACCACCCCGGTTTGCCAATCCAGAGGTACGGCCCCGAAGACTAAGCGATGTTGCAGAGACGTGTCAACTAAGAAAGTCCTGCAACATCAATAGCCCTAAGATATTCAGGGTGGATCTCATCCATTCCCGGAGCCTGCCACCAAGGAGCTTTTTGACTACCTCAGTGAACCCCCAGGGTCTTCCTCCTCCATGGGGGGTGTGTTGGTGGTATTGAGATGGTCCTCCAGGTATTTCTTTCACCTCCCGACAACATCCCCATTTGAGGTGAGCAGCTCCCCACTTCCACTGTAAACCGTACTTGTGGACTACTGCTTCCCACTCCTGAGGCATTGGATGGTGGTCCAGAAACTTATTGAGGCCAACCGATAGTTGCTATCCAGGCCCTCACCGAACTCCTCCCACATCCGAGATTTTGCATCAGTGATAGCCAGGGCTGCAGCATTTTTGGCCTGCCAGTACCTGTCTGCTGCCTCGGGAGTCCCACAGGCCAAAAAGACCTGATAGGCCTCCTTCAGCTTGACAGCCCCCTCACTGCAGGTGTATACCACTGGGTTCGGGGGTTACTGCCACAACAGACACCGATGACCTTCCGGCCAAAGCTATGGATTGCCGCATCAATAATGGAGGCACAAAACATGGACCATTCAGATTCCATGTCCCCTGCCTCCTTTGGGATGTGGTTGTAGCTCTGCCAGAGGTGGGACTTAAAGGCCCTTATGACAGGAGACTCCACCAAATGTTTCCAGGAGACCCTACCTACACACTTGGGCCTGTAAGGTCTGGAAGGCGGCCTCCCCAGCATTCGGAGGCACGACCACATGGTCCTGTTGACAGCTCAGCTCCTCACTTCACCCGAGTGTACAGAATATGCAGTTGCAAGACACGACTACAAAGTCGATCGTTGGACTGCGGCCTAGGGTGTCCTGGTCGCAGGACATGGTGTTTGTGATGGACAAACCGTGATGAGCACAGAAGTCCAACAATGAAACACCATTCGGATTCAGATTGGAAAGGCAGTATCTACCAAACACACCCTTCCAGATCACACTGTTATTGCCCACATGGGCGTTGAAGTCTCCCAGGCCGACAATGGAGTCCCCAGGTGAAGCGATCTCTAACACACCCCCTAAAGAATCCAAAAAACGGTGGGTACTCTGAACTGTCATTAGGTGACTAACTCACTCAATAATACTCAACTCAAGAATTCAACTCAAACTAAGTCACGTTGAATCATATTGAATCATATAGAATCATTCTGGATTGATAACACTGAGTACTGTATGCCATGTGGTTTACCTTCTTTAGCGTTCTTGGTGACGACAGTGAAGGTAGCGGGTTTGTTTACTGTCCCGTGACACAGACCGGGACCATACGCAGTCACCATGGTGCTGTCAGCGGCGTCCACATAAAACTGCATGGGACTTCCTGTGAAGAGAAGCAGACATCAGTTCTTCTGCATTTGCACTCTATTTACATCTGTCTCAATTCACAGAGATGACGTCTGTGCACCAGCATCACCCACCAGCTGTTAGGGTACTGTGTGATTTTATGCACATCTAAGATTAGGTTTTATGATCAGTCTTTAGGGCTACTTTGGAATAACGGGACCTGGGGTACCTGGAATGTGATTTCCGTCGTATTTGATGTCCATCTCGTGCAGCCCTCTCTCAGTAGGGACATATTTCACTGTAATGGTGCCGTCTTTATTGTCCTTAATCAGAGGACGAGCTTTTTTACCTGATGGCATGCGGACCTCCCCTGTAACACAAACACACACACACACACATTTACATCTGAACTGATTTCTGTTTTGTCTTTGTAGTTCCTGTGTGTAATAAATGTTACCAGGTAAACAGATGAGGTGTGAGGCTCTGTTTTGGAAGTACCTGCTAGTGCCCCCTGTTGAGGACTGAATGGGATGAGCAAGTTAAGGGGGCGAAACATGGGCTGTTTAGTGTCTATTGGAATCACAGGTTCCTTTGTAGCCTAAAGAGAAAAACACAGCAATGCAGATTAACCAAAGTCCATATTAAACAGAGCTGGGACTCCTGAGGAGACTCGTCTAGTGGTGGGGCTGAAGTGATGCTCACCTGCACAGTGAAGGGGCTGTTGGGAATGTTCTGACCCCCAAAGCGGATAGTGATGACATATTTTCCTGGTTCGGGTGCTGTATAGTAAATATCAAAGGTTCCGTCGTGGTTCTCCATCACGTCCACATCAAGCTCAGTTCCATTTGGAGTGAGAACTTTACATGTCACCTTTCCTTTCCCAGCAGCCTTTGCATCTACACTCAGTACAGTCTCCTCACTCATCTGAATGTTTGGCCCCAGACTGGCTGCTCCGAGAAAAGTAAAGAACAAAAATAAGCATTAACAATAAAAATTAACACCAAACAGCACTAAACTATAATGAGTAATGAATGTATAAAGAAATTAAACAATTTTATTAAACTCACCAACTCCATGTCCTCCGATAGACACTGAAACACAAAACAGAAATTATTGTTCTTTAACATTGATTAATAATCACACTTTCTTATACAACAATTATACAACAATCACACAACGTTCATATAACAATCACACAATAACCATGCAACAATCATACACCCAAAAAAAACAATAAACTTTAATCTTTGATTATCACCAGGATTATTTCATTTCAACCTTAAGATCATTTTGCTCTTTCTATAATTATCTGTATCAGTTTATAGTGAAATAAATGACATGAACTTGTTTATGTTCATGATACTTATTTATCAGCAGTTTTAAGAGAACACAGTCTGGGTTCTACTCAGATGTGTGCACTACAGATGTGTTGCGTCGTAAGCTTACCTGAGAGTACACACTTGCTGGCGTCTCCGGTGGGCATGGCCTGGATGGAGTAAGGTGAGAAGGGGATTTCATCTCCACCGTATTTTATTGTGATGGTGTACCGTCCGCTCACATCTGGTACGTAGGACACTGTGTATGTGCCATCCTTATTGTCCTGAATACTGGCCTTCTTTGGCTTTCCTTCAGGATCCTACAGGAGATACAACACACAGACACATACATACACACAGGTAACAAGGGTGTTCAGCTGAAGCTGGTGAAAAATTACAGGAAGTTAATTACAGAGCATGAGAGGACAATTATACACGACACCTACAATAAATTATTTATAATGAATATCATCATATTTTTCTTGAATAAATTGTACAAAAAGTTACATTTCCTTGTTGTTTTGTTTATGTTTATCTGTAGGTGTTCTAAAAAAGGGGATATATTTCATTCATTCATTCATTTTCTGAACCGCTTATTCCTAATTAGGGTCGCAGGAAGGCTGGCGCCCATCTCAGCCGTCTCTGGGCGAGGGCGGGGTACACCCTGGACAGCTCGCCAGGCCATCACAGGCGGGATATATTTAAATATGTAAAAAAATAATACATTTCCATGGGGTCTACTTATTTTTCACATGAAAAAATACAACACACACCTACATAATACACACAAACATGCTCACCAGTATCTGTACAGTCAGTAACCCCTCCCCTGCATCACGGGCATCAATGGTGAACTCCACAGGTAGACTTGCTGGCACGCCTGCTGAGTCGAGTCCTGGACCACTCGCACGAACCTTACTGGCATCATGAGTTGGCCCGGAGTGGACCTTAAATGGACTGTAACACACATACACATCATATAACACACACACACACACACACACACATATATATTCTCACTACTTACCTGCGTGGGACGTCCTGGTCTGCATATTTAACACACACTGTGTACGGTCCCTCCTGAGCAGGTGTGTATTTCACAGTGTGTGTCCTGTCACCCCTACTGACAACACTGACCGGTTCAGAAGCACCTACACACATACACACACCGAATAAAGCCATCTCTCTCACTGCTGCCTCCAACAGGACACAATACAGTAAATAACAGCATTATTAACAGGACAAAAACTGTGTGTGTGTGTGTGTGTGTGTGTGTGTGTGTGTGTGTTACCTGTAGGACCATACAGCTGTACATCCAATGCTGCATTTCCTGCTTTACTGCAGTCCACAGTGAAGGACTGTGGGACATTTGCTCTGACCCCACTACCCAGTCCTGGTCCTGAACACTTCACCTTACTGACGTCCACCACATCTTTAACAGGGACACGGAATGGACTTCCTGCTCATCACACACACACACACACACACATACACACACTTATTACGATTGCTATACCTTTATGAAGACAGTATATATGTTGTGTGTTGATCGTATGTATAATAACTGAGGACTCTGTTCAGAGACGATGGTAATGATGGTTCAGAGTTTACGCTGGGAAAGTTCCAGGTGTTTAGAGTTGGATTACGTAGCTGTTGAGTGTCTGAGCTCAGGGTCAGGTTATTAAATGACTAAGGACTTTACATTCATTCAGAACATAATTCCTCCTCCAGGTAAGTGCTGTCTGTGATTAAAATGAAAAACTTTTAAGTTGATGATTATATTAATTTAATTATTAACAGTGTGATACCCAGGATACCCCCTGATCAGCTTGTCACGCCATTGCAGGGCCAACACACATACCACCATTCACACTCACACCTAGGAGCAATTTGGAACAGCTAATTAGCCTACTGTGCATGCTTTAGACTGTGGGAGGAAACCAGAGTACCCAGAGGAAACCCACGTAAGCACGGGAAAAAATGCAAACTTCACACAGAAGCACCCAAGCCCGGGACTCGAACCCAGGACCATCTTGTTGAAGTGGACGTGCTAACCACTGTGCCACCCTCTATTCCATACTGTGTGTGTGTGTGTGTGTGTGCGCGCATGTGTGTGTGTGTTTACACCCAAAGCATACACTTCAGTATATCAAATGGTTACACTGGACTTAGCTCAAGATTAGAATCCAATGTGTAACTGGGACACGCCCCCTATTTTAGACAAAATATGCCCTGTCTGCATAACTTTCACTTAACTTTGGAACAAAGCTTCCACCTGCAGTTAAAGCTTAAATCCTCCCTATAAGGTGTATATGTGTGTGTATGAGTGTGTGTGTGTGAGTATACCCGGAATGTGGTGTCCTCCGTAGGTGATGTTGATGTCATAGTTGCCTGAGATGAAGGGGACATACTCCACACTGCAGCTGCCATCTTTGTTGTCCTTACAGGAAATTTTAGCTTCAGACGCTCCCTCAATAGTGAGACCCAGCCCTCCTGTCCCCGCCCCCCTGAGGAGAAAGAGATTTGACTTCTGAAGTTCTTCTCTTTTAAGAAAAGTGAATTTGTATTTAATGCTCTGTTTTTGAGGCTTGTTTGAAAATGTGTGTGTGTGTATACCTTGTCTCCACAGTAAAACAGTTAGCCTGGTTAACAAGGCCGCTTTCCAGTCCGGGACCAAATGCTCGAACCCGTGTTGGGTCACAACCTTCTACCACTGACACGTAAAACGGACTGTTAGGAACTGCCATATCATCATACAACACCTCAATCAGGTGCATACCTGCACAATAACACACACACACACACACACAAACACACACACACACACACAAATTTACAAATACAGTGAGTCAGAAACCACTGAAAGATTTCACAAACCAGAATAAACACTGAGCTGAATAGGCTGCAGGTTTCCATGACCTGTAACCAACATTAAAGTCATATCAGATGGTTATGATGAACTCTATTAATAACAATGAACTCAGGCTTCTGGTCATTAATGGGGTTCTAAAACAACCACCCACAAACACACACACACACACACACACACACACACACACACACACCCCAGCCCTCTATCCTGCGCGCGCCTCTGGAGTAGTTGCAGGCGCGGTGGTGTGTGTGAGACGCGTCTTCGCTCCTCGCGCTTTATTTCTCAGAATTTCCCTTCTTCTGATTATTATTATTATTATTATTATTATTATTATTATTATTATTATTATTATTATTATTATAAGTCTCAGATCGGATGATTTTTTCTGACTCGAGCCTGTGTGATGTGGAGGTGTGTGGAGCGCGTGCGGGTCATGTCCTGTCCTCTCATCCGGATCCCGGTTCTTCATCATCGGCATGTTGGGCTTCACGTGCGGCGGATCCCGGGATTCACTCCTTCCTCCTAAACAGGAATAAATCAAGCAATCAATAAATAAACAAACACATCCGAAAAGAGAAAACTTTACACCGATGCGGATTTATTCTACAGGATTTTGATGATGAAGATGATGAAGAAGATCATGATGATGATGATGATGATGATGAAGGGTCCCCGCGTGCTGGACGCTGTTCAGGATCTTTAACATTTTTAGCGCGTTTCCGCTTTGGGGGAATTTAATCACAGCAAAACACAAAATTCTGGTTTGTTTGAGATTTGGCTCGCGCTTCCATCATGCGTCTGTATCTGTGCAGCTTCCTGCTCCTGTTAGGTGAGTGAACTTTATCATGACTTCCTTCATATCACCTCCAATAATATCACCTCCATTAACACGGTGCTCAGTGATGGTGTGAGTGAGAATGAGTGACGGAATGGTTTTACACCCCCGGGGCCAAGTACATGTCTTCAGAAGGAAAGAGAGAAAGATGAGAAGAGGAAGGGAGCAGAGGAAGATGAGGAGTGAAGAGGAAGATGAGGAGATGACATAATAACACGAGGATGAGGAGATAAAGCAGTGAGAGGGAAATGATGGGTAGAAGGAAGGAGACGAAGATGAGCCGATAAGAGAAGAAGAGGAAAACGGGGAGATGATGGAAGGAGAGGAAGATGAGCAGAATAAGGCTGGAGGGGAAGGAAGCTGAGGAGTAGAAGGAAGGAGATGAAGATGAGCAGATGACAGAAGGAGAGGAAGATGAGGAGATAAAGAATGGAGAGGAAGATGAGGAGGAGAAAGAAGGACGGGGCGATGAGGAAGATGAGGAGTGGATGGAAGGACAGGGAGATGAGGAGATGAGGGAAAGAGGAGTAGATGAGGAAGATGAGGAGTAGAAGGAAGGAGAGGAAGATGGCGAGGAGAAAGAAGGAGAGGACGATGAGGAAGATGAGGAGTAGAAGGAATGAGAGGAAGATGAGGAGATGAAGGAAGGACAGGAAGATGAGGAGTAGACGGATGAAGAGGATGATGAGGAGCGGAGAGGAAGAAATGAAGGATCTAACACGTTTTGACCTTGTGGGGACATTTGGAAAGTCCTCCTGAGGAAAAGCTTAAGTGGCAAAATATTTGTATTTCATTACTGAGTTTAAAATCAGGTTCAGATTTCGGTAGAAGTTTTAATTCCCTGTGTTAATAATCATGTTGGGGGGGGGGGTCCTCACAAGGGCGGCAAAACAAAAGGGTGTGTGTGTGTGTGGTGATTGAGTATGAGTGTGACATCATTATTATCCAGATAAAAAGTTGAAAAACACACCCTGAACACAGAGCTCTGTGTGTGTGTGTGTGTGTGTGTGTGTGTGTGTGTGTTTGGTGTTTGTGTGTTCTGGTGTTTAATGCAGAGACACAGTGAGTGTGATCAAGGTCACCCTGCACTCTACAAATGCATGGAATTCACAGTGTAGAATTAATATTTATGGAGGAGAAGTGACACCTGAGTGTAAAGTTAATTGTGTAGAATTAACAGCGATGCTGTGTTGGATGCAAAATGAACTCCTGCAGTGTAGAATTAATAGTCATGGTTTTAGGTGTGTGTGTGTGTGTGTGTGGGTGTGGGTGTGTGTATGTGTGTGTGTGTGTAGGGGGGTATTTTGGGGCAGTGGTGTAGCGGTTAGCNNNNACCCCTAGGTGTGAGTGTGAATGGTTGTGTGACTGATGGCCCTGCAATGGCCTGGCGAGCTGTCCAGGGTGTACCCCGCCTTCGCCAAAAGACGGCTGAGATGGGCGCCAGCCTCCTCGCGACCCTAATTAGGAATAAGCGGTTCAGAAAATGAATAAAAGGATGAATGAATGATGGTAAAGGCTTTATGATGTATTGTTTTTTCTGCTTCAGATATTTATAAATATCCACCAGTTTGTCATCACTTCATGTTAATGATTGTCATACTGAATATTACATACTCACATGGCTCTAAACTAGTTAGCTAAAAGTGACTAGCTATTAACGAGATCAGCTGCACCATTTTTTGCAAAAAATGCAAAAAATATGGATTAGTGCATGGCTTGAATGGAGGCTCGAGGTAATTTATCTGCACAATACAGTGCCTTGCAAAAGTATTCACCCCCTTGGTTTTTTACCTATTTTGTTACATTACATTCTGTAATTTAAAAGATTTTTTTACCAATTACCTTCAGAAGTCACATAGTAAAATGAAGTCCACCTGTGTGCAATATAAGTGTCACATGATCTGTCAGTATAAATACACCTTTTCTGAAAGGCCCCAGAGGCTGCAACACCACTAAGCAAGAGGCATCACACCAGGAAGACCAAGGAGCTCTCTAAATAAGACAGTGACAAAGTTGATGAGCAGTACAAGTCACAATTGGGTTATAATAACATATCCAAATCGTTGATGACTCCAGAGCACCATCAAATCCATCATCTTCAAATGAAAAGAACATGGCACCACAACAAGCCTTCCAATAGAGGGCCACCCACCAAATCTCATATACTGGGCAAGGAGGGCATTAATCAGGGAGGCAGCGCAGAGACCAAAGGTAACCCTGAAGGACCTGCAAAGTTGCACAGCAGAAACTGGTGTATCTGTGGCTGGGCTTTATAGAAATGTGGCCAGAAAAAAGCCATTACTTGATGTTAAAAATAATAAAGCATGTTTTGAGTTTGCCAAAAGGCATGTGGGTGACTCCCCAAATGTATGGACGAAGGTGCTCTGGTCAGATGAGACTAAAATTGAACTTTTCAGCCATCAAGAAAAACACTATGTCTCCAACACATCTCATTACCCCAAGAACACCATCTCCACAGTGAATGGTAGTGGCAGCATAGTGATGTGGGGCCTGTTTCCTGTTCCAGCAGGACAATGACCTGAAGCCTACTGCTAAAGCAACACTCGGGGGGTTTAAGGGGAAACATTTTAATATGTTGGAATGGCTTAGTCAAAGCCCAGACCTCAATCCAATTGAGAATCTCTGGTCAGACTTGAAGTTCTCAAGCGGAAACAATCCAACATGAAGGAGCTGGAGCAGTTTTGCCTTCAGGAATGAGCAAAAATCACAGTGGCAAAATGTGGCAAGCTCATCGAGACTTATCCAAAGTGACTTCCAGCTGTAATTGCCACAAAAGGTGGCAATACAAAGTATTGAGTTGCACAGCCGTAAGCTTGTTTCTGCCCTGCGTTGGCCTGGCAAGCTGTCCGGAGTTGACTGAGCTGGGGGCCAGCCTCCCCTACGACAGTAATGAGAAATAAGCACTTCATAAAACAAATAAACTTTTTCAAAGTTAAAAATTAACTTTTTCAAAGTTGTAGGCATGTTCTGTAAATTAAATGATACAAACCTTAAACAATCAATTTTAATTCCAGGTTGTGAGGCGGCAAAACACGAAAAATGCCAAGGGTGCCAAGGTGAATACTTTTGCAAGGCAATGTATATAATAATGGACATTTCAACAGATGTTCCTACATCGAAAAGGAGCTACACAGACTGTGTTGTTATGCACAGTCGATATGCAGACAGTGATTCAATGCAAAGCTGGATAACTTTCCTTAAACCAAAGTCAGAAAAAAAAACTTAGTGCTTGGAGATTTCACTGAAGGTTAATGACGCCATTCTCTATAAGCTTCACCCTAGAAAACATCTTTTCATTTGCCATTGCAAACATATAGGAGCACTGGTCTGCCACCTCATGCTTGTCCGACAGTGCATCACTTGATATGCCCCTGGGTTAATCGTGAAAGTGTCAATCTCATATATTACAGTGAAATTAAAACACAGTTCAGTGGGTTTGTGGTGAAAGTCAATAAAACACAGTTGTAAAGAAACTGGAAAATAGGTGCCTTCTTTGCTACTAACTTACAATTTAACTCTCTAGCATATGTTTATCGGTGTTTTATACAGAGGAGAAATGTGATGGAAACATCCAGAACATTATAGTTTTCCTCAGATATGCTGTTATTTTACAAAAAAAGCTAACTCAAAACATCTATAGATATGCTATAATTACGCTTAGCATCAAACTCTAATGTAACTTGCATGTGTTTTAAAATATTCTGAGCCATTAATGCTGAATAAACTCAAACAAAAAAGCCAGAAAAATGGCTCACTAGTATGGTATGTAATGTACAACAAGTAATAAACCGATTTCATGAGATACTCACTCTTGTCGAGACCTTGCACTCGGACTTTGTTCAGGTCCAATGCAGGAGACACATTGATGTTAAAGGGGCTTTTGGGAACTGGTTCACCTCCATAACTCACTGAGATACTCATGTTACCCTGTAATTATACCCACACGTTCAAATAATAGTAATAATTGTCATATAATGAGTCATGCTCATTATCCAGCTAGCTAACATTCAGTGGTTCTATCTGTAGGTGTTTACACTTGGACATCTCTTACCTGCTGAAGCGGCGTGTATTTGACGGTGTAGGAGTAGTCATGATTATCGATGATCTCAAAATCTTTTACAGCGTTTCCTTTCTGCGCGGTTGTGAAGTGGACCTCGGGGGTTGCCTTCCCTGCTCCTTTGGTGTAAATGGTGAAGTGGGTGGGTGTGGCCACTTGAACACCTGTACAGTGATGTTGGATGAATTTGTACTGAATTCATTAACACCGTTCCTGATTGATAATCAAATTCAAATTAAAATTCAAACTTATTTGTCACATATAAAATCATACACAGTACATGTAGTGAAATGCTTATTACGAGTGACCTATATTTGAAGAATAAAAACTATCAATATCAAGAACAATAAAATATCAATAACTATTTGAAAGACACCAGTAGCTGTAAGTCAAATATAATATAAAATATAAAATATAAAGTATAAATGTAGTGACGATAAATAAGACGGTGTATAAAGTGTCGGTGCAGTATGCACACAAAGATGTCCAGTGGGTGTGGTTATTGTGTGTGCAGAGTAGTGCAAGGTGTACAGGGAGTGCAATTTGTGTGTAATCAAATTTATGTTCTGTACAAAATACTACAGCTCAGGTAGAGCTAGTGTCAGGTCCACCCTGTATTTTCCTTATACCTTTTTATTTTTAATTATAGAGAGAATGGAACTGCTTAAAATCTCATTCAAAATCTCATTTTCTGACTCATGACCAGTTAGCAGTGGGCTATCCTAAAGTTGATTTTGTGAGTGGAATTCTTCAATGAGAGAGCTGTTATGTGTAACCGTTAGGTTTTGTCATAGTCTCGAAAGAAATTTTTTTTAAATTAAACAATGAAACGTGACTATTTTGTGGAGTGCCTATGTGTTGTATGAAGTATTGTTATAAATGCAAACACAAGAGCAAAAATGAGAGGCTGATGGTTTTTTCCTGACACTCTTATCATCATCAGAATGTAATGAGACTCACTTTTTAGAACAAGTGATAGTAAATGTCCATCTACCCAAAATCAATTTTCATACATGGTAATATTCCATATTCATTGTTGTTTATTCCAGTAAACTGTATGACTATGGCAGTAGCCTCGTACTGGAAGCTGTGTACAAGTGCAGCAGCATTATGAAGCCTTCTGATCCAAAGCGCTGAATATAAACACTGGCATTCAGGGCACTGGTTCTGGTGTTTGATGTCCGCAATGTGAGAGCTATTGGTGGACACTGAGGTATAAACCTTGGAAAGCTTACAGTCCTCGACCAACCCAGTGTTTTTTATCACTACTAGTACTATCAAGCTTGCCAGCAACGTCTGTCTACTCACCCAAAATATCATTCAAATTCAGCTCTATAAAGTCGGGGTTGTGTTTTATTTTGAACTGGAACAGTATATTATCTTCATACTGGTTGCAGTACCGATGGATGAAAGCGTGTAAAGTCAATGCTACAACTTCTGTGCACGAGAACAAGTTTGAGTGATATTGAGAGTCAATGCCGACCATCTCCAGAATGTACAATTTCCTGCCAGGCCAGTGTAGGCTTCCAGTTCCTTTCTATATTGATCTCAGGTTTTATTTTCCCAATATGGTCATTGTTTCCTGTTCTTATTAATTCTTTAGTATGACTAGCCTGTTTTGTTGAGTCCAGGTCCCTCTGCTCGAACTTTTCCAGCATCGTGAGATGGTTCGACTTTCACCTTGAAAGGGCTGCTGGGAATTTCCTGCATTTCAATGCAGGGAGAGAGATTGAGAAGAGAAACAACATTTATTATGCAAATACATGTTACATTTTACAAACTTTCACTTACTATAACACCCCAACAATCACCCAGCCCCTCGCCCCACCCCGTCCTGACATCTGCACATTAGACCTAAGATCCAACTGCAGCTGGAGAACCATCTGCCCAAACCCTGCAGTGGTGTGTAATTGGCATGCTAGCTAGTAAACATGTTGCTGTGTGTTACCTTTTCAGCAAAGAGCACCATGATGGTGTAGCGTCCCGGTGCGGGAGGAGTGTATTTCACAGTGAACGTATCGTTGTCATTCTTGATGATGTCGAAGTCGATGTCTACCTCAGCCGGCCCAACCACGCCTGCTGCACACTTTATCCCGATACTTACATCACCTGAACAAACATTAACACAACCTTCATTTACAAACATGACAACAACATATATGTATATATATATATATATATATGTATACATATACATTTAAATAAATTGTGTAAATGAATTTGTGGGCAAACGGAGCTAAAAATTCACCAGATTTATAAAAATTGTCTGATTTTAGTCATGTTTTTGTATATTTACAAATTATTAATAGATTTTTTATATTTAGCAGTGCCCACAAGATACCAGCTGTTTTATTGGCAAAGGTCACAATTTTTTTTTTTTTAAATACAATGGTGGCCCAACGATAAAAAAGTACCTCCGAAATGCTGCA
>JBCNYG010000022.1:23180772-23195943 GCA_039654305.1 Porochilus rendahli | reverse complement strand
TCTGAGCTACAGAGTATATATACAGAGTCGGCTGAGATGGGCACCAGCCTCCCCACGACCCTAATTAGGAATAAGCGGTTCAGAAAATGAAATGAATGAATGAATGATATATATATACACACACAGACACATATATAAGTTGATTAGCTATTATAAATATTATATAATTACATTGTTCAGTTTGCTGTAATTGTACAGAAAAATGTATGTATTTATTAGTAATGAATACAAAAGTTAATCTGAAAACTGTTTATTGGGAAGTAAACATGCTGTGGGCTTTTTTCCGCCATCACTTTTGTATAATAATTTAGAAACATTACAAGTTTACAAACACTGTAATAAGCACCATGAATTTCAGCTTTCGATAACCTTTACTGAGTAATGCTATGGCTAGACAGCACTCGGCTGACCTTTTGGCTCCATTTTCCATGGGCCATTATTTTTATTTTTATTTTTTAACCTATTCCCTTTTTCTCACATTTCGTCTCTATAAAGTAACACACACACAGATGTAGTATAAACCTTAACGAAAATGCCTACGCCCCACTCCCCCACCCCCACCCCCCATTATTGAATCAGCCCTCGCATTGTCATTTTTCATCTGGTACAGGCCACTTAATCTTGCGAAAAACAGATTGCAAGGTATCACCAAAGTGTGCAGCGAAATTGCCAGCACAACCTTGAATGACTTAATCCACCTGTACAAGATCAGGACTTTGAAGAAGTCTCGGTCACTCCAGCAAGTCAATTTTTGTGGGTGTAGATACAATTTACCAACAACCAGGATAAACAGCTTTAAAAAAATGGTCTTGTTGTTTTGAAGACTTGTGCAACCCTGTTGAAAAAAAATGCTACTTTCACAAAGCTAACCCTAAATTTAATCCTAAAATCAAAACCTTAACCCAAACCATCAACAGAACACTGACATTTTAAATAACTGACAGTGATTTTTATGTTGTAGTAGTTGTCCACTGGCTAGTATTTTAACCAACTGCGATTGTTATGTTTTATTTGTTGTTTGTTGTATATTGTTGACATCCTCAGGCAATACCCTAGATGCATCCAGATATCTTATTCCCTCTAAAAAATACATTAAAGAATATCATATCATGAATGCTTTTTACCTCCAAGCACTACTTTGTTGTTTATTGATAGACTTTTTTTATTTAAATGAAATTGAACAACTGTGGCTCTCAAGATGCAAAACCCATCAATTTTTGTCAAGGTAACAAAGGACACACCTGGTTCCATACCTGCCAGGCAAGAAAATAAATTTACAGTGAGGTTACAGTAGGCAGGGCCTCACAGAAACTCAGCATGTAAAGACTAGAAGTACTTTATGACTTGGTTAGTTATTAAAGCCAGTCCATGTCAAACTTTAATGTGTTGTAAATTCTAAAATGCATTTTGTTAGTAAAATGTCATCATTCAGGTTATCATAGCCTTCCTGTTATCTCAAACCAGTGTGGTCATTTTTGAGTGCTTGAGTTAAAAGCAACTAAAGTTTTTTTGTTTTGTATTGAATACTTTTCACATCTTAATTGGTCTTACGGATTTAACCTGTAGTTGTGCTGATGTGTTGGAGGTGGACCTGAGAGTCTGATTTCATCTCCAGTCACAGTCACTGTCACTGGAGTGTTTTTACTTTGATGTACCAGGACAGAGAAAGAGAAAAAGCCATCACTGTAGAGACATTCCACAATTTTATCTTATCAAAAGCTAAACAATGTTGTGCATGCTATGCAATGAAACAAGAAGCAATCATCAGCAAAACTTTACAAAGAAGAGACCAAACAACAACTCCACAGGCAAGACAAGACAAGACTCAGCTGCACATCTGCACTTTAAAGAGAGGGGGCACCCTTTTGGGGATACACAAGTTTACATTTTTGACAGAGAAGACAATTTGAGAGAGGACAAAAAGAGGACAAACATTGTTAAATAGAAGTGGTTTCTTAAGAAATAAGCTTTCAGCCATCTGTAATGCTCTCTTGAGATCCCAGCCCAGAAAATGTAACCCCCATGCGCACCTTGGCAACCCTAAAGACTCACATGATGGAAGGGTGAGGCAACAAGTTGCATGTGATTTATACTTATATTTATGCTTATATGACCCTAACAAATCACATGACACCAGGGTGTATTAATTAGAGAATAAATACCTGGAACGTCCAATCAGCTTTTAGAACTAACTAAGCCTTTCAGATAATAGGTGAAATGTCTTCAAAACAAAAGAAGTCCAGTTAAGTTTGACTCAATTTGACATGACTACAATTACCTTATTATTATTATTATTATTAGATTGCGAATCTAAATTTTGTATTTATATATATTTTTATACTATTCTGTATGTTCTATATGTTCATACCATGAGTCTGTTGTATGATCCCAGAAAATCATCAGTTTTTGAACTATATTACTCAGCATGCCTGGAATCAATGTCAAATTACATTTTATCCCATGTATACAACTGAACAATTGAGGTATGAGAACCTTGCTTAAGTGGTACTTGGTGCCTACAACCTCTTGATGAGTAACCCAAAACCTTAACCACTGATCCACCACTGCCCCCTCTAAATGTGACTATGATCACCCTCTAATATGAAATCTGAAATGTTAACAAACCCTCAAACCTGAACATTTAAGTAGTAAAATGTTAGGACTCCTGACAGCTAACTCTGTGTTCTAGTATTATGTTTTCCCCTTTGACTTTCCATATTCTAATCATTGGGCTCACCTGTGTCTCGTTGTCTGCTTACTCTCTGTGTATATAAGCACTGCATTTCCCCACAAGCATTGCCAGATCATGCCAGAGTTTTCTCCTGTGCCTTTCCAGCATTTGTATATATCTCTACCTAGTAGTTTTTGACCTTGCCTGTTCCTTGACCATTCTTGCTACCTTTTAACTACTAATCACCCATGATCTCTCCATCAGCTTTGATTTCCTTGTGGACCTGGCCATACGCGTCAACTCCAGATTGCAGAAACGTTAAAAGTGGAGGACTTCCAGAGACCTCAGTGGAGCAGCACATTATGGCACCAACACTGAGGATGTTAGGTCAACTCATCAGGCTCTGCCATCTTCACCCTCTTAACCAGATCCGGAGCCAATGCAGATAAGCCACTTTCACATTTCTGCAGCAGAGAAACAATGGAGACACAGTTCAAACTGTTGTTTATACTGTGGGAAATCTGGCCACTATGCTTCTTTGTGTCCTGCAAAAAGACAAGGCTTATCAGAAAGTTGGGGAGCACTGGTGAGTTGCACTTTTCTAAATCCACCCCATTCAGTTCCCTGGCAGCATCAGCTCACAGCTCTCATCAACTCTGGGGCAGACGAGAACTTTATTGATGCCTCATTTGCCACTCAATGGAAACTGCCTCTTCACCCTGTTAACCCACCTCTCATGGCCATCTCTTTAGTTGGGAGAAAGCTTACAGACATAATCCATATCATCCCCTCTGTGTCTCTTTTTGTTTCAGGCAACCGTCATGTACAAATAAGTTTCTACATCATCGAATCATCACATGCTCCAGTCGTCCTTGGCAAACCCTGGTTGAGGAAACACAACCCTCACATTGACTGGGTCAAGAACAAGATTTTGGGCTGGATCCCCACCTGTTTGTCCTCCTGTCTTTGCCAAGCTCATGTACCAGCATCACAATTTACAGACCTCCCAGGAAAATTCCCTGAACTGTCTGTGGTTTGCACTGAGTACATGGGCCTCAAAGCTGTTTTTAGAAAGGCCCAGGCCATCACTCTTCCCCCTCATTGGCCTTATGACTGTGGCATTGACCTTGTACCTGGTAAGGCTCCAACTAGGGGCTGACTGCATTCTCTGTCCCAACCCGAAAGTAAGGCCATGGAGAAATACATTTAGGAGTCCTTCATGGCCAACATAATTTAACCCTTATCCTCTCCTGCTGGGGCTGAATTCTTTTTTGTCGCCAAGAAGGATGGCTCTCTTCAACCGTGTGTTGACTACCTTGGGCCTTAATGACATCACCATCAAAGATAGGTATCCCTATAGATAGCTCCTCCATGGATCAACTGTATTTACTAAGTTAGATCTCTGTCATGCCTATTATTTGGTTCGGATCTAAGAGGGGGGTGAATGGAAGACGGCATTTAATACACCTACAGGTCACTATGAGTACCTAGTAATGCCATTTGAGTACCTAGTAAAGCCATCTCTTACTGAACATGTCCACCATGTCTGCCAGGTCCTCCAACATCTACTGGAGAATTTTCCTCAAGGCTAAGAAGTGTGAGCTTTACTACAACTCTGTCTCCTTCCTGGGGTATATCACTTCCACTGGTGCCATAGAGATGGACCAAAAGAAGGTGAGAGCAGTAATTGACTGGCCTCAGCCTACAACCTGCCGTGAATTGCAATGTTTTCTAGGGTTTACAAATTTCTATATTAGAAATTATAGTACCCTTGCTGCCCCTCTCACAACCCTTACCTCCAGTTTAGTTAAGTTTGTCTGGTCCCCAGCTGCAGAAAAGGCCTTTGAAGAACCCAAGCCTTCATCAGCAGGAGGTTCTGGTGGCCTACCATGGGGGAAGATGTCTGCAAATGTGCCTCTGCCTGTTCTGTTTGTGCCGCAGTAATACCTCTACACAGCATCTTTGCAGCCCCTGCCCATACTCAAGAGACCCTGATCCCACATTGCCTTGGACTTTGTTACTGGCCTTCTTCCATCAGACAGTAACACTACTATACTCACTGTTGTTGATCGCTTTTTCTAAGTCCGTGCACCTCATTCCTCTATCCAAATTCCCCTTCACCAAAGAGACTGCTAACTTGATGGTGGATTGTGTATTCAGCTACCATGGTTTACCTGTGGATGTGGTTTCTGATAGAGGTCCACAGTTCACGTCACACTTCTATAGAGCCTTCTGTACACTCATTGGTGTCTCTGTCAGTTTATCCTTAGGATTACACTCACAAAGCAATGGCCAGATGGTGAAGGCTAATCAACACCTGGAGAAAGCCTTGCGATGTATGGTGTCTGAAAGGCCATTTTCCTGGAGTTGTCAGCTGCCCTGGGTAGAATATTCTATTAACTCCCTCCCTTCTGCCTCCACAGGCCCATCTCCTTTTGAGTGTTGTCAAGGATACCAGCCCCCCCTATTTCCTGATCTGAAGGAGCTCGGTGTGAAGCACCAGGCAGATCGACATCATTCCAAGGCACCTACCTATCATCAGGGTCAGTGCTTCTGGCTGTCTATCTGGGATCTTCCCCTCAAGGTGGGGCAACCGGCTTCTTGGTCTCTAGTCCTCCCAGTCCTGGTGGACTGGGAGGGTTATGGTCCAGATGAGAGGTGTTAGGTTCTTGATCGGGACATTCTGGATCGTGGACTTGTCAGGGACTTTCTGAGAGAACATCCACTACCCCCAGTTAAGATGCCTGGATGCATTTGTTTGGCAGCTTTACATAGTTTTATCTACAACCTCCTACACATCCATAATGAGCAAGCACGTGGCGACAGTGGCAAGGAAAAACTCCCTCAGTTGACACAAGAAAGAAATCTTGAGAGGAACCAGGCTCAAAAGGGAAACCCATCCTCATTTGGGTGAAACCATAAAAATACAAACCATATAAGAAAACTGAATTACAAACCAACATGTAGTCCGGTTGGTTATACCACAACTGTAAGTCCTAAATAATTGCAGCAAGAGAGTTTATATCAACAGCAATGAAAAGTCTTTTTCACTGTCATTGAGTGCAGATCTAGGCCTATATGGATCTCCATCAGCAGGAGCGAGGGGCTTCCAAGATGAGAACTCCAGCCAGCATCAACACACCAGGACAGTCCAAAGGACTCATAGAGCAGAAGGAAGTTAGGTAAACTATTAGTGTGCAGAATTATCATGCAACGAAATGGAAAACAAAGTTTTTTCTATCTCAGTTGTTTATTTTTTACCTGTTAAAGTAAGAATAATAAACATACTCAAAATTTATAAATAAAAATTTCTGAAATTCTGATAACAGCCACAAGCCTTCCATTCATGGAGTCAGTCAGTTTCTTGACCTGGTCAGAATCAACTTTTTGTAGAGCTGCAACCACAGCCTCCCAGACACTGTTCAGGGAGGTGTATTGTTTACCTTCACTGTTAATTTCCTGCTTAAGAAGGGCCCAAAAGTTCTCAATAGGGTGTAAGTCAGGTGAAGAAGGGGGCCATGTCATTATTTTTTTTTATCTTTAAGGCCTTTACTGGACAGCCATGCAGTTGAGTACTTTGATGCCTGTGATGAAGCGTTGTCTTGCATAAAAATCAAAGTCTTCTTAAAAGATGCAGACTTTTTCCTGAACCACTGCTTGAAGAAAGTGTCTTCTAAAAATTGGCAGTAGGTCTGAGAGGTGATTTTGAGTCCATTTTCAATCCGAAAAGATCCAACTAGCTCATCTTTAAAAATACCTGCCGAAGTGGAGCTCTGTGTCATTCCCGTCCATCAGGTCCGGCAAGAGTCACTCTCATCTCATCAGTCCACAAAACCTTTGAAAAACCTGCCTTCAGATATTTCTTGGCCCATTCTTGACGTTTCAACTTATGTGTGTTGTTCATAGCTGGTCAGGTTTCAGCCTTTCTTACCTCGGCCATATCTCTGAGAACACCTCGTACCGCTTGACACTCCGGGTAGGTTGCAGTTGTGGAATATGGCAGCACTGGAGGATGACGGGTTCCTGGTAGCTTCATGTTCGATTCTTCTCAAATCGTTGGTGGTTAATTTGTGTCTTTTCTTTTCGACACGTTTCTTGTGAATCTGTTGAGAATTTGCAACAAAATGTTTGATGGTTCTGTGATCACACCCCGATATCTTAGATATTTCAAGAGTCCTGCATCCCTCTGAAAAACCTTTTACAATTTTTGCCTTTTCAGAGTCGGTTCTATCTCTTTTTTGGCCCATTTTTCCCTGAGGAGAAGAATCTGCTAAATAATTATGCACACCTTAATATACGGTGTAGATCTCCTTAGGCCACACCCTCCCTCGTTACACAAATACACATCACCTGATATGCATTAAATCCAATAAGCATTCAAGTTAATACAGCTTGGAGTTGGACATTATGAATAAAATGATGACGTGGTCAAAATAATCACTTGCCTAATAATTGTGTACACAGTGTATTTTTCTTTATTGATGTGACAAACATTCATAAAGAGATAAAAGCATGAAGGAGAAGAGGTTTTCATGTTGCTTGGTGCAACGTGGAATATTGCTTTATTTTTATTGTCAATTTTTCTGCTTGGAATATTTTTATTACTTTTTAACTTTAATCTACAACTACACAACTTCACAAACATCAATACAATCACCACACAATTGCATGAGATAAAACCCTCTCATGTATAATTTATAAATATGAATAATATCAGAAGCAATATTTATAACACTCTAAAATATTCCACTGTAATACACTAATTAAAACATCAATACAATATGACACAAAACAACTCAAAAAGATATTAAAATCTCAAAAGGTCTTACTTATAAAGGAGCAGAAAAAAGGCAGAGTGCCATCTCTCATAATTAAAAAAGAATTTGATTTAAAAATGATTATAGAGAATTTAAACATGAATTTTATTTATTTATTTATTACAAGTTACTAAGAGGAAAAAATATTGTTAATACATCAGAAATCATGATCAAGTTCATATTTTTCTATGCCAGTGTTGTATCCTAAACAAAAAATATTCTTACTCAGTTTTATAAAGACTTTTATTTTATAAAAATGTGTAAATTAGAAAGATAAGAGGTCATTGGAGCACCTGATAGATTAAAATAAATCTGTAAGTGAAGAAAATAATTCCTGAATAATTCCTAAATCATTTTCTGAACCGCTTAATCCAAATTTGAGTTGCGGGGTGGCTGACGCCCATCTCAGCCGACTCTGGGCTAGGGCAGAGTACACCCTGGACAGCTCGCCAGGCCATCGCAGGGCAGAAAAAAAAAAATAAATAAATGAATAAATCCAAAAAGCAAGATATAAGATAATAAGTTAAAATATAATGTATTTATCTTTAAAAATTGTTTTTCAAACATTTTATTCTTTTACAAAGTTATTTTTTTATTGCACTTCTGTGACTCCTTTAATCTATGAACCCTCACACTAATGCTGTGATTAAATATCCACTTTAATGTGACAGTAAATTCAAGAAATCTATTAAAAAGCAAATTTATACATCTTTAAAAAATACTTATTTGAAAACATGAACATGTAATGTCTTGATAAATAATATTAAATTCTTCTAATCTGCAAATCTAACAAATATGCTGACTCTGGCTTTATATATCTGATGTAATTATTATTATTATTATATAAAGTGTATTTATTGAAACACACACACACACACACACACACACACACACACACACACGTGATAAAATGGAAAGTCTGTCATGTTGAAATATTTTTCGTTGTTCTTTTAAATTACATGAGGACAGTATTTTATTTTCATGAGCACATAATTGAGGCTTTATGTTTACTTTCTGTTTTCTACTTCTTGCTTGAGAGAATTTGCCACTTATTGGCATTCAAGTTAAAAAAAAACAAAACACACACACACACACACACACACACACACACACACACACACACACACACGAACACCAACGTAAGTACTTTCACCTCTGCCTCCTGGGGGTTTTGTTGCTAATGCTAAACTAGTAATAATAATAACTAAATAATAACACATGCACAATATAGCAAACTGTGTTATACAACAAAATTTTTTTTAAAGATAAATAGCTGAATAAATTAATCCTTCACAAAGCATAAAGCTGATATTATAAATTAGATTCCAACCATTTATAAATCTGTTAGTAAAGAACCTAAAAACAAAATGTTATATGTAATAATAATAATAATAATAATAATAATAATAATAATAATAATAATAATAATAATAGTAGTAGTAGTTAGATTTTTTTGTTTAGTTCATTTAAGAGCCAAAAGCTCAAAGAGCCCTGCTGTCATGGAGAAGGTCAAAACATCAAATTAACAGATGTCTTCGGTCATAAACATAAAGAGATTGATGACTCTACTCTTACTGCTCTTTCATCCACAGTCTCCATATTCACTCCATATTCAATCCCTGAAACACACAAACACAATTCCCATCATTCCATGGATGCATAAACCTTCACTCTATGGTTCTTCACTCCCCAAAACTGATAATCAGATATCAGAACCTTCAGTAATGTGCTTCACATAAATTATATGCTATCACTTGACTTTCAGCTTTGCTTGTGTTGTTAATTATTGTTAAAACACTTTATATAGGCCGTTAGCTCGCTAACACAGATACACATGATGCTGCCCTCAAATCTGACCAAAATAAAACCCTTAGGGGAGCTAACACTTCTCAAACATTTTACATGCATACTGTAGCTCCCTATCCAAATAACATCAGTGTGTGTGTGTGTGTGTGTGGGTGTGGGTGTGGGTGTGGGTGTGTGTTAATAAAACACCTGCTTATACCTTGTGTTGTTCAAGATGCAAGCTCAGACCACCAGCACCACAGAACTGCTATGATGACAATCATTCCTAGGAAAGGCAGTGAAAGAACAGTAGACTCAGTGCAGAACTGAGGGGTGATGAAGGGATGGGAAAGAGATGAAACAATAAGGCATGAATGAAGGGTGAAGCAACAACACACACACACACACACACACACACTCCTTATGAAACCATCATGAAGGTGTTGAGGAAGCATGACTTGAAATAAGAAACAGACACAGATATCAACTATGATCAGCACGATGATACAAATAATCATTAATAAGCCACCATTGCAGTCTCCTTCTGCTGTGTTCTGAGTCAGAAATGACCAGTTAGTACACCAAATTTACCACCTTATTTTTTCCACAAATAATTTAAGGTTTCAGATAAATACAAAAAGCCTATCATGTCTTCAGCCTCAGGTTAGCTTATTAGAAATGGTAATGGTGGGGATAAGGTGTTTTTGGTTAGAGGGTAGCGGTTGGTGGTTGGCAGTTAGGGGTTGGTGGCTAGAGGCTATGTCTTGGTGGTTGAAAGTCAGATGTTGGTGGTTGGAGGTTTAATTTTGGTTTCATGATGACTGATAGGTATTGATGGCTTCTGGTTAACTCTTTGTAGTTAAATGTTAGATGTTGGTAATTGCAGGTTAAGTATTGGTGTTTGAACATTGATTGTTTGAAGATTAGATGTTGGTGATGGGTGGTAAGGTGTTGGTAGACGTAGACTGAGTGTTTGTGGAGTTTAAGTGTTGGAGGTTAGAGGTTATGTGCTAGCGGTTGGAGAGTAGGTATTGGTAAGTAGGTGTTGGTGGTAAGCTGTTGGTAGTTGGAGGTTGAGTGTTGGTGGGTGAATGTTAAGTGTTAGTTGTTGGAGGTTAGGTGCCAGTGATTAGGTGTTGTTAGTTAAGTGTTGGTGGTTGAAGGTTGTGTTGTTGGTTGAAGGTTAAGTATTGGTTGTTTGAAGATTGGTGTTGGTAGTAGGAGGTTAAGTGTTGATGGTTGAAGGTCAGGTGTTAGTGGTTGGAGGTTAAGTGTGGGTAGTAGGAGGCTGAGTGTTGGTGGTCCAAGGTGGGGTGCTGAGAGATAGAAGTTTAGTGGTGGATTTACTTTTAGGTTTTATCAACACTTTTATCCAAAGTGATGTATAACTGAAAGAGGATATTACAGGGTAGTTGAGGACCTGGTTGAGTAACTAAGTGACCACATCCAGTCACCCAAAATCTTCACTATCTCCCAAAGCTCTGTAGTGCAGCAATATATTTGGAAAATAATGTTATTTTAAACTTAGTGGATGCGGTCTCTGCAAGACTGTACACAGTGTCATGTGGTCATCTGTCCATAAAATTGCACTTGGTACCCAAATAATGTGTCCATGTGTCTTGACTGCACAGGTGTGAAACTGAGCATGCAGGTGCTTGGTGAAGTTATATTTTAATGAATAAAACATTGCAATAAAGTGGTTAGAGACTATATTCTAGGCTGCCTGTGTAATTTTTATAAATGTGTAGGGTTAACACATATCCTGTAACGGGCAGGTCAGAGCAGAAACTTCCCTGTCCATCAAGTGAACCAGTAATAAAATGCAAAAGTGATATGTAGGTTTTTTTCTATGTGCAGCAATTTGGATATGTTTAACTCTTTAAAACTTCTTACAGCTATTGGGATAATGACAGGATTGTCATGGGTCACATCTTACATATGTTAGAAACAGCAGAAAAAAATCCAAACATACAGGTGATCCACGATCAGGACTGAGAAACATAGTTCTAAGGGAATCCCTTTCAATGTTTTGTTGCTGACAAAATGCTATTTAAATCTAAACACTCACCCTAAAGCAAATGATGTAACACTCAGAGCCACATGTAATAGTACATGCGTAAAAATATGATTTGTAAAAATATAATTTGAGGAAAAAGGCAAGTTTTTATACGGTTACAGACACCATATGTAATGCCTCACCTGTCTCTCCTCTGTGAGTTTCTCTAACTCCTCCCTGCAGTGCAGAAGCTCCAGCTCCAGCTCTGCTCGCTCTTTCTGACTCGTGTCAAACAGGTTCTGTAGCTCCCTTAGCTCAGTCCGCACACCATCGCACTGCCACCACAACAAAATCACAGATAAAAATAATCTGTCT
This sequence comes from Porochilus rendahli, assembly GCA_039654305.1. Taxonomy (NCBI): domain Eukaryota; kingdom Metazoa; phylum Chordata; class Actinopteri; order Siluriformes; family Plotosidae; genus Porochilus; species Porochilus rendahli. The sequence continues at coordinate 23,184,299 of JBCNYG010000022.1, read as the reverse complement.
GCCACAATGTACAGAGCCTACAGCATGGTAACCACACTGGTGTATCTCCTTCAACATATCCACTCCACTATTCTTGCCTAGGGTACCACCCCCAGCATACTGTGTACATCCCATATATGTAAATACAGCTATGTGTTGTTTACAGCTATGGGTATTTTAGAGTGAATATGTAGTCAAAAAATTCGTATCCACCCTAAACCTATCCCAGTTGCATAGCTACTCTGCATAGCTATTATAATTATACTGCTATTTTATTATTTTGTTTTATATATTCTATTAGCATATAGTATATAAAACAGTGTACTGTAACTGCCTCAGCCACTTCACCCCACCAAAATGATCCACCCTGGTACACAAAACCTGTCCCAGTATAAGCCCCCAGTGTACCTGCCTCAGTCTGTTCATCCCAGTATACCTTCACAAACCTGCACAAGCTCCTGTTAATCCACCCCAGCATACATTACCAACCTACCCATGAAACTGTACTTGCCTACTCTATCCACCTCACTGTACTTGTACCAGCATATCCCTCCAAGTGTTCCAAAACTATTAACCCCAGAGTAACTGCTCCTTCTGATCATTCCCAACATATATTACCCAATCGATCTACCCCACTGTACCGGCACCAGCTTCTCCACCCCAGTATACCAGCCTGTCATGTCTATTCCAGCATGTCTCCCCCAAACTATCCAAGACAGCATACCTGCCTCTGCAGTTGCTCTGCTCTCTCCTCAGCTTGTTTGAGCTGTTCTCTCAATGACAGCGTGTCTGAGAACCCTGCACTTAAACTGGTGGGTGTCAGTGGCTTTCCATCAAAAGAAATATTCTTTTGAATACAAACATCCACAAATCTGCAAGTGGAACCTGCTCCTCTAGTCATATTCATCCGAATCCTCCCATCGTCCTCTTCACATTCTTCCCCACCTGAACTGCTGACAAAAAAAATCTCATTACATACAGTTCAAGTTACATGCTGTGTTTGCGTGGGTTTTTTTATATACCTTTTCCTCTGCAGCACCTGTAGACTCTCTGTCAGTTTACTGTTGGCTTCTTTCAGGGTCTTATACTCTAACTTCAGACTTGCAAACTCCTCCTTTAGTTGCTCCACATAACCTGATAAAACAATATTTCATTTATTTATTTTATTAGTTACTAGGTTCCTCAACAATTCCGTTACCTGAACCTACAGAGTCTTTTATTATCCACATAAACAGACCCAACAGTCAGACCAGTCAGGATGTCTAAGATGCATTTTAGCTTTGGATATTTTACAACTATAAATACTTCCTTGTCTGTGAGCTACACTAAACAACCTATCCTATGATGCATGGACTCCATCTGCTCCATAATGCCATACAAGAATAGAAGAAAATCTGCACAGTTGGTGTAGCGATTGGTTTTGAAATAGGGGAGAGGGGGCTATATAGAGGGGGTATAAAGAAACCGGTATAAAGAACTTTCACTCTTTCTTAAAAAAATAAATAAATAAAGAATAAAAATGTTTTCTTAACGCATGGCCTTAACTGGGGCAAAAGACAGCACCAATGATCATAATAAACACACGAGGAAGAAAAGAAAATAAGAAGAAGAGGATTAGGAAGCTGATTTCTTTCTAGTGCAGACTGAAGATTAATTCTTTTAGTGGGTCAGGTGATTTTAATGACATGCCCCCTTGATTTGATGTCTATTAGTGCTGATCTATTTAAGCCCACACTGCTGTCATGTCTAAACACATCAACAGCAATGAGGCAGCATGTGAGCAGGGTTGCCAGGCCTTGACAAAATCTCCAGTTAACTCCACCTTTAAAACTTCCCACAAACACCCGAGATTAGCTCAGAAAGGTCAACATTTAAAAAAAGCATCTGTGTTCTTTTTCTCAGTCTTTTTGTAATAAACAATTTGATGTATCTGTAAGGGCCTTTTTTTATCATCACTTTCTACCAATCATTATTAACTCCAGACATTGATCAGACATTCATTCATTCATTCATTCATTTTCTGAACCGCTTATTCCTAATTAGGGTCGTGGGGAGGCTGGTGCCCATCTCAGCCGACTCTGGGCGAGGGCGGGGTACACCCTGGACAGTTAGCCAGGCCATCGCAGGGCCCATATTCTTTTGTAAGCAATTCCAAACTAGCTGCAGGGTGCATTGCATCTAATTATCTTTTGTGGGTGACAAACAGTTAAAAATGTTATTTGACATATTTAATTAGAGCTTCCTCACTGAGATGTGTATCGATGTATCCTCTCTGAGGGGAAGGCTCTGATTTTTGTGTCTGCTTCTGCACTGAACAGCAGTTCAGAGTATTCTGCCTTCCCCAAGTCTCTAGGTGATGCCCTAGAAATGATCCCAACTTGGTTCAACTATAGTTCAAACTATATTTCTGCTTAGGGATGTCAACACTCACATGGGCAACACTGGGAAAACCTGGATGGGTGTAACTGGGAGGAACAGCCTGTCCAATTTGAGCTTGTGTATTGTAAAAGGCATATGGAGAAGGCTTATGAGTCTGTCCCTGTCCCTGTGGGATGGTATGGGGGTACTAGGCCATGTGGTCCTTGTATAACCAAAACAGGAGCCATGTTTGTATCTTAACATTAGGTCAGATACATTTGCAGTAGGTGCTAGTTTCTGCCAAGGATGCCACTTGTCATTGATCTTGTTTGTGACAAAGGGACAGGACCGAGGTGCAGTCACGGTGTGGAGCATGCCAGGCTGGGAACCTCAGAATTGCATCACTAGTTTTTGCAGATGATATGTTTTTTTTTGGGTTCATTAGATCGTGACCTTGGGGATGCACTGTAGTGATTTGCAGCCAAGTGTTAAGGGGCTGGAATTAGAGTCAGCACCTCCAAGTCTGTGGTTTTCTGATGGAAAATGGTGGATTTCTACTTGCAGTTTCGGGGGTGAGGTTCTACTTCAAGCAAGAGAATGCAATTATCTTGGGGTGATGTTCACAAGGGATGGAAAATGGTGCATGGGATGGACAGTTGAATAGCACAGCGTCTGCAATAATAAAGAACTTGTGTTGGACTGCTGTGGTGGTCAGAGAGCTGAGCTGTAAGGGATGACTTCTTCTAGGTGACTTCCTTTGGAGGTGTTCAAGGCATGCTCAATTAGAAAGAGACCCCAGGGACAACCAGAACCCACTAGAGGGATTACATATCCCATCCGGCCTGGGAATGCTTCGGGATCCCGAGGAGGAGCTGTAAACTGTTGCTGAGTTGCAACTTACTCTGCTTCTACTGCAACCCCACTCTGCATAGGTGGAAGAAAAAGAATGCGTGAAGTTGATTATTTTGATGTTCCATTGATTTGCTCACATCTCTAGTAGTTTGGCAACCTGTGGGTCCACATGCTTATGCCTAATAGTTTTTTTTTGTTGTCATTTTTTTGTTGTCATTTTCTGAACCGCTTATTCCTAATTAGGGTCACTGGGAGGCTGGCGCCGACTCTGGGCGAGGGCGGGGCACACCCTGGACAGCTCGCCAGGCCATCGCAGGGCCATCAGTCACACAACCATT
>JBCNYG010000022.1:23149885-23161700 GCA_039654305.1 Porochilus rendahli | reverse complement strand
ACCTAGTTATCTAATGTGCATGTCTTTGGACTGTGGAAAGAAACTGGAGTACCCATGCAAGAGGATACCCATGCAAGCATGAGAAGAATGTACAAACTCTACACAGAAATGCCCGAGCCTGGGAATCAAACCCAGAACCTCCTCGCTGTGAGGCAGACGTACCAACCATTACACCATCCTCCTCAGAGGTCACAGTATCCGCTGTTTTTGGTGTTTCATTGTTTTGATGCTAAAGTCTGATGCTATTTTATTTTTTTTGCGTTCCCTATATCGCTGTGTTCCATAGCATCCAGTGCTTTATCCTTTCCACAGTTCCTACATCTATATCAGCACAGTATCTTCTTGCTTGTTGTTGTCTCCAGGATTCCCTTACCCAATGCAGTGAGCATTATTCTCCCATAAACCCTTGCTCCAAAATTCCCAGTGCCCCTTGATCTCTCAGGTCCCTCTGTGTTCCACTGTTACTTTCTTGTGTCCCATCATTTCCTTCCTGCTTTGTTATACTCTACTATATATTCCAGCGTTACTTTCTTTCCTGTATTTGATCTGCACGAGCTTTAATAGCGCGCCCCCGAGATGCCATCACAAACACTTTATTGCTTAAATAGCGTGTGCTTAAATGGTCGCTGCACCCCGCGCGTGCGTTTATTACAGAACCTGCCAGTTAATGACAGGAGAAATGAGGCAGTCTCGTGAATGTCAGCGCGTGCATGCAAATGACTTCAGATTTGTATGTTTTTTGGATACGTGTGTGCGTGTGTGTGCGTGTGTGTGTGTGTGTGTGTGTGTGTGTGTGTGCGTGCGACTAAAAAGACGCAGTCAGGCTATGGCAAACTTCACATAGGAGCTGCTAATATAAATCCTACTGAAGAACATTCCACTTTCATTTATTAAACACTGTGTAATACAGGACATGGTGCATGCACGCGCTCTAATTTATATTTAAGACGAATTGTTAAAAGAAATCGCACTCACCGCACTTGCAGGCAAATCCACTAGTCACTTCATCCACCTTTTAATTGGAACAGATTAAAAAAAATACGATAATAAACTCCGAAACTGTTAAAAAAGAAGCACCGGGAACCAGAAATGTCCCATTGATTAACGTGCTCAATGGCACACACGTTCAAACGAATTAACCAAATCCCCACTTTAAACAGAGCACTCGCTTCACCGTCCGGCTTCTCTCTCGCTCTCTCTCTCTCTCTCTCTCTCTCTCTCTCTCTCTCTCTCTCTCTCTCTCTCTCTCTCGTTGTTGCTGTGTGAAAAAGAGGCACAGGAAGTTCATGTGTAAATGTGTGTGCATGTGTGTGGTGATATATTATAGTCATGTAATGTATTAGAGTATAAGTTTGTAAAGAGTGAGTTTAGATGTACCAGGGCACATGTACCTGTCAGTCTCAGTGCAGGAGATGTGGCCTATCTACCTGTCAGTCTAAATGAAGGACGTTTGGCTTATGTATTTCTCAGTTTCAATGTAGGAGGTGTATCCCATGTACCTGTCAATCTTTGTGCAGGAGGTTTGTCCCTAATTCCTGTCAGTCCCTGTGCAAGAACCGTGACCTATGTACTCTTCAATCTCAGTGCAATAGGTGTGGACCATGTACCTGCCAGTCTTAGTGAAGTAATTTCTTTTCAATTTCATGATTTTAAAATTCACATATGAGTTTAATAAACAAAAAACAGTAGTGGGGGTATCATGGAGAACTGTTCCTCCAGAAGGTTTTCTCTCATGTGATGTAATTTCGCTTCATCGTGGGTCTGTATTTAAATAATGTCAATTGAATACTGTGTAACTCTTTAATCAAGCTAGCACTAACACACCACAGGGTTTGAGAAATTAGGTTTCAAATAAATATTGTGTTCGAGAATACATCGATCATAATCACGAACATACAGCATCAGACGCTGCTAGCTGAGTATTATTATTACACCAGGCATTGTTTTGAGGGTAGTTACATAAACAGTTGAACACTTTTGTTCAGCTACAGTGAGAGTAAAAATGCACAGGATTTTACAAAAATTAAGCTGTGATATTTTCAGTTGATGTGACAGTAGCTGGTTCTTCAGCACAGTGAGAACCTGGCAATAAGTACATAATTTCAATTCAAACCTTTTAATACCTTAGAGGGCATTTATTTATTTATATTTTTAATTAAATGTATGTGATTAAGCTGCAGAAACACTAATGCCATGTAATTAAGTAACATTCCACATTCATCAAGAACATTTTGCTTTTGCTCTATCTCTCTCTCTCTCTCTCTCTCTCTCTCTCTCTCTCTCTCTCACACACACACACACACACAAAATCACACAACCAGCTTCCTGAAACCATTTAACCCCCGGCTTTACTCTGGCACTCGATTGTCGCTAGGCAACTAGATGTGAGATGAACGTGATACGGGACTGTAATTTTACAAGGTTTTAGTTTTTATTATTGTATAAAGTCCAAAACCTCACTGATACTGACATAACAATAACACACACACACACAGAGCGAGAGAGAGAGAGAGAGAGAGAGAGAGGGAGAGAGAGAGAGAGAGAGAGAGAGCTCAGCTGTTCTAGATTGTTCAAATTAATTCAAAATATTACCTGATTCTAGAACCCTGAACACATTACTGTACTATACAATGTGTATTACTATAAATTAAATGGAACAAGATCACCCAATTAATACACTATGAATCTCTCTCTCTCTCTCTCTCACACACACACACTCAGTATCGTTTCTCTTTTTGCCCTTATCACTGTCTCCCTGTACTTTTCGTCGTCATGCCAACATGATGAGAATCACTCTACCCTTCCTTATTCTCTGCTAATGCACACACACTCTCACTTACACACCATTACAATAGATGTCACACCTTTTGTACATGTAGACACATAAGACAGTATATACACAAATCAGCAATAACATTATAAACATTATGACACTCCCAGGTGAAGTGAATAACATTGATGATCTCGTTACAATGGCACCTGCCAAGCTGTGGGGCATATTTGTGGGGTATATTAGAAGGATATATATAATGTTGTGTATTAGTTGGATATATATTAGTGGGGTGTGAATAATATTATACCCACCAAGGCTGAGCTTCTCATGGACATAGACACTTCCTACGTAGACAGGGACCCAGGAAGCGATGGAATACCACCTGAAATCATCAGAGCTGCCAAGTCCTCATCCCTTCCCCCCCCACCTCCACATACTCCTTACCCTCTGCTGACAAGAAGCTAGAGCCCCCCAGGATATGCCAGACACCAAGATCATCACATTCTACAAGAGAAAAGGCAAGCTCAAACTTCAACAACTACCTCTTGTCCATAGTTAGCAAAGTCTTTGCTAGAGTTGACTTGAAGCACCTCCAGATCCTTGGTGAAAGGGTATATCCTGAGTCACAATGCGGATTCAGAGCTCAGAGGTCGATGGTGGACATGATTTTTCTCTTCGTCAGCTTCAAGAGAAGAGTCATGAATAGAACAAGCCTCTCTTCTTAATGTTCATTGATCTCACCTAGGCCTTGGACATGCTGAGTCAAGATGGGCTTTTCACCTTGCTTGAGAGAATCAGCTGATCTCCCACACTGCTAAATATTGTGAAGTCATACCACGATGACATGAAAGCCAGTGTCTTCTTTGATGGGTCTCTATTCAACTCCAACGGCACCAACGCTTTTCTGCATCTTCTTCTTGCTCCTCCTCCTCCGACATGCTTTCCTCTTGGCTGATGAGGGTGTCTATATCTACACTGGAAACACTGGTCTCCAGCCCATCAATGACTTCACTTACCTTGGCTCAACAGTCTTCAACACCCTTTCCTTGGATATCGAGATCTCCAGTCGCACTGGCAAGGCCTTACCATGACTTGGCCTGTTAAGAAAGTCTGGAGCAACTGCTTTCTTACAGCAGCCACAAAAGTGAGGGTGTATTCTGCATGTGCGCTCAGCATACCTCTCTATGGCTGAGAGCTGGTCCATGTATGCTGAGCAAGAAACCAAACTGAACTCTTTTCTGTACTGTGTAACCAGGGTCTCAATGTACCCTCTGGTGAACCAGTTCTAGGTTCGTGAGGTAGTGTTATATGGAAAATGAATTGCAGGAGAATGCTATTTATTAACAAATAGACAACAACAATTGTCTACGACTAATAAATTAATTAACAAGACACATGGCAATGTCACAAATAATCTCAAATGTTTATTATTTGTCTTTAGTTTCCAAGAAATGTCTTGTCAATAGTCCAATAGTCCAAATGTCTCAAGTCAAAAGTTTTATCGAGGTCGCTTCGCCTCAGGCAAAAGACGATAAAGCAAGTTTCGGCTTTTATCTGTCAGTGTGATTACGTGAACCAGGGGGTCCTACCACACTGTTGATCTTCAGTAAGGAAAAGGATGTGGTCCTCTTCTAAACAACACATCAATCCTAGGGTCGTGGACGGCTCACCATCTCCTCAAAGAGGAGAGATTCTGAGATCTCCATGGATTAGCATCAACAGGAAGGGAGAAAAAAACAGCCAAGACAGTCAGAAGTAAGATAGGAATAAAAAAAATCCCAGGTTGCCTTGCTTGTTCCCTTTTGCTCCTCCTGGACCAAATTCCAGGTTACAGGTTGTAATATTTTCCTCTTGGACAACTATTTCTTCGCACTCATTCAGGTGTGTTTACTCTATCATCTGGCTTGATCTGCTGCGGGCCTTGTTCAGGTGATGGAGAGGGATCTACTTCCCCCATCCAATCAGATGCATCTATCAATAGTTTGAACCAATAAAGTGAAAGAATTGCAAAGTATACTTGACAGGTACATAAATAAGCAAATAAAGAAAAAGTTTTGTAAAACAGAGCCTGATAATGAATTATACAAAAAAAAATTAACAGAAAGTAAAATAAATAAATATTTAAATTAGGAAGCTCAGTTCTATTAGCTACAGTTGCTTCAGGTGGATCCTCAGTGTCACATGGAAAGACAAGATCTCAAACAAAGAGCTCCATGAAACAACCAAGAGCAAGTCTCTCCACTCCATCCTCTCCCACTGTCACCTTCATTGGCTCAGACATGTTTGTCGTATAGAAGATGGGAAGATCCCCAAATACCTCCTGTATGTCAAGCTGGCTTCAGGCACCCGAAGTTGAGGCAGGCCCTGACTTAGCTCAAGGATGTCTGCATCTGCCGCTACCTAAGGGCTTTCCAAATAACCCCATTCGTATGGTAAGAACATGTCCACCTCACTAAAAAAAGGTCCTGGGTTCGATTCCTGAGCTTTTCTGTGTGGAATTTGTATGTTCTCGCTGTGCTTGTGTGGGTTTCCTCCAGGTACTTTGGTTTCCTCCCACAGTCCAAAGACATGTATAAAAGGCTGTAACTGTACGAGGTATGTTCCTAAATTGACCCTGGGTGTGAGTGTGAGGGGTTGTGTGTGTTGCCCTGCCATGGTCTGACAAGCTGTTCAGGGTGTACCCCACTTTCACCTAGTGTCGGCTTCAATAGGCACAGCCTTCCCTCGACCCTAGTAGGATTAAGCAGTTTGGCAAATGTGATGCTATCAGTTGGATATATCAATGCAGTATATTAGCAGGGGTTTATAAGTGGGGTTTAGTGATGTATTATGGAGACAGTGAAGAGTTTTGGAAGTTGATGCGTTGGAAACAAGAAAAAGTCTGCAGGGGTGAGTACTACCAAAGGTGTACAAGTTAGGAGAACCAATGAACTGGAAGAGTGTCATAGGAGCACAAGACTCAATGATGCATGTGAGGAGTGAAGGTGAGTACATCTGACCTGATAGAAAGGAGTCAGAACACAGTGTCTGGATACACCCTAGTCAGCTGGTGCTGTGGCTGATTGATGTATATAGAAAATATTTGTGCTTTTTAAAAAAATCAATCCATCAGTGTGTGTTTCCATCTATAGTGGATCAGACTCCACAGTTTGTCTCTCTTGGTTACGCACTGGTGTTATGTTATTTAGTTCAGAATCCTTTAATCTGCTTGTTAATTCATCACCATCACATCAAAAGACAAAGTTCCGCTGTACATAAACATTGTTTTACCAGCAGACACATCCGCAGAACCGGAGGCAAATAATTGTTCTCTAAACTCTTTCTCCAGAACTCCTCTATGGATCTAAGCAAAAGAACCTTGTGAGCTTTAAATTTCAATGTACTTCTATACCCACTGGGTTTCCGGCATGTCAGAAAAATCTTCCTGCTGCCGCTTTTACTGCAGAGATCTCATGGAATGTTAGTATGTATTACACAGGAACAGAGTGATCTGATTAGTTCAATATCTAGGAATTAAAAGCATTATTCCGAGTGGATAGTGCTTGAATCAAAATGACAGACACTCAGAGTTTGTCATGATCACCAGGAGGAGGCAAAAAAATAAATATAAAATGTTTTAGTTTGCTTTTCTTGTGTTTCCTTGTAGTATATACGAAATCTCTGAGTTTTACAACACACCATTAAGTAGTGTGGTTTATTTAAGATTCCATTTACTTCGGTGAATACTTATCAATTATTAAATATCTGATTCGTTTACAGTCTGATATCATCTCACTGTCACAGATTTCAGGGAAAGCAGGAAGCAAGAGAATTTATCAGACATGCTGTGCCCTCGACAGAGGAAAAGTATCCTGTCAATTAAAATCACTATCAATCTGTCACCAACAGATTCTCAAAACACTATGATTACAAAATTCCCAAATACTTGAAAATCCCAGAGTGGAAAGTGTTGGGATTTTACCAAATAACCAGACTGTCGTATTCCATCACTTGTGTTTTTTACAATAATAAATGCTTGCTTGTCTTGATGTTAATAGAACAATCATTCGAATTTTACAAATAAATATTCAAATTTATTTACATACGGTTTTAACAGTGTGAAATATGGATACCATTTTTGAATATATGTACCAGCTTTAATGTGCAATACTAAAATAAACAGGAAATACAGGATAAAGTAGGAAATCTATTCAACACTTTATTTCACTAGGTATGTACCATCCTACTTACAGTCGTTCTAAACAAACAAATGAATAAATAATATTTTAACCTGTCTTAAACACCAAGTCAACAGTAATATACAAAGATTTAGACCAATATTATTCTCAAATAAATATGATGGTATAATGATTTGAAGAAATGTATGCTACACGTGCTATGGAAAGCAGGTTTTCACTGTAAACTGCAATAAATCTTTCCATCTGTGTGAATGAGTCACTGCAGAGAAAATCCTCAAAACAAGAAAAAGTGCAATAAATCGAAACCTCAGAGTTATTAGTAACCTTATAACTATAATTGAGGATAATTGATCCTAAAAAATGCCAGAGCGGTCGCAATTCCAAAGTGCCAGAGAGGCTGAGATTCCAGGGTACCTGAGCGACCGCGATCCTCGAATGAACGAAGGGCTACAATCTTTTTGAGACTAAAGAGCTTTGATGTCAGAATGACTACATTAACTGGGAGGCTACAATTTTAGAGGGGCTGAAGGACGGCATTCGTGAACAGACCCAAAAGGCTGTGATTCCTGAGTGACTGAGGGGCTTCAATTCTAGACTGACTGAGAGGCCAAAATCCTGACATAACCAAGCGACTGCGGTGCTTGAGTGCCTGAGGGGCTGCCATCTTTGAGAGACTAAAGGGCTACGAAGTTAGAATGACTGAGAGGCTACTATCCTAGAGTAACTGGCAAGCTACAATTCTAAAGACTGAAGTGCTATGATCCTTGCGTGTCTGATAGACACGGCGAGGGGCTGCAATCATTGAGAGACAAAAGAGTGGTGAGGTTAGAATGACTGAAGAGCTGCAATTCCTCATTACACCAAGGGGGTACAATCACAGACAGACTGGCTGGAGGCTGCAACAAGAATGAGATCACAGAGAAGAAAAGATTTGCGGATTTATAACACAATAACAGATTGCTATCATTAATGCGATCATCGATCAGCAGTTGCTGTTACTTCACAAAAACGTACAGAAAAACTTCGGAGCCGATTCATACATGTCCTCAGTGGGTTGTGCGCTGGTGTGTTTGAAGATTACACCGGTCACTGAAACTCTTTCCGCACTGGGAGCAGTGATAAGGTTTTTCTCCGGTGTGAACGCGCTGGTGTTTTTGGAGATTACTCTGTTGATTAAAACTTTTTCCGCACTGTGAGCAGTGGTACGGCTTCTCTCCGGTGTGAATGCGCTGGTGTTTCTGGAGGTTGCTCTGTTGAGTAAAACTCTTGCCACAATCGGAGCAGTGATACGGCTTCTCTCCGGTGTGAATGTGCTGGTGTTTTTGGAGATTGCTCTGCTGATTAAAACTCCTCCCACACTGCAAGCAGTGATACGGTTTCTCTCCCGTGTGAATGCGCTGGTGTATCTGGAGATTACACCGGTCACTAAAATTCTTTCCACACTGTGAGCAGTGGTACGGTTTTTCTCCGGTGTGAATGCGCTGGTGTTTCTGAAGATTACACTGTTGGGTAAAATTCCTTCCACATTCCGAGCAGTGATACGGTTTCTCTCCTGTATGAACGTGCTGGTGTCTTTGAAGTGCTCCTCGCTCATTAAAACTCTTCCCACACAGCGAGCACTCGTACGGCTTGTCTCCTCTGTGAATGCGCTGGTGCGCTTGGAGATCAATCTGATCATTAAAACTTTCTAGACACCGTGAGCACTCGTAGGGTTTCTCCCTGGCGTGAATGCGCCGGTGTAGTTGGAGACTACTCTGTAGAGTAAAACTCTTCTCGCACTGTGAGCACTGATACAGCCTCTCACCCGTGTGAAAGTGCTGGTGTTGCTGGAGACTACTCTGGTAGGTGAAGCCCTTTCCACAATACGTGCAGTGGTAATTTTTTCTCTGCAGTCGTTTTGGAGAGATGTCAGCAGGAAGGGTACCAATCGCTCCTGATTTGAACAGTTTCACATATTCGTCATTGTGGCATCTCTTGATGTGTTTGTGAAGGTATATTTGAACCGTGTAGGAAAGTGGACAAAACGTGCAGGTGAAGATCTGTGTCAAGGTGTTGTCAGTGTCTGAGGTAGAGAAAAAAAATATTTTTATAAGTAAACAATAAGAAAGAAATTTCAGACACAATCCAAAAGTTGGCCTCGATAGTCTAAAGATTTTGTTGTTTTGCCCTATGTTGAGTAATAATTGAAGAAAGAACATAACTGTAAATGCCGTAACGGTACCAGTTGTGCAGATCTGTCGAATGAAAATAGTGGCGACATAAAGCTGTATAGTTATTGTTGCCAGCTAGCTAACATTATAGTGCGAATTTATTTGTAATTTGGACCATGTTGATTTTATCGGAGAGTGTACCATTGAGAGTGTGAGCCTGGGGAGGAACAACAACTTGTTCAACAACTACTGAGAACAACGGTATGGACTTTGGGCTTGTCGGCCATCTTTCCTTCACAAAGTGTGAAGAGTTATTAATGGGCAGCCGTGACCTAATAGAGAAGCTTCTTTGAGAGCAAAAGGGCTCTGGGTCGATTCCTGAACCAGCAGGAAAAAATATGTGTCGGGGTGGAATTAGCTGCACCTTCCCTTCACATTCATGGCTGAAGTGCCCTTGAGCAAGGCACCCAAACCCCAACAGCTCACCGGGTGCCGCAATGTGTGGCAGCCCAAAGCACAGAGTGAGTGTGTGTGAGTGTGTGTGAGTGTGTGAGTGTATGTGTGAGTGTATGTGTGCGCTCACTTCGGATGGGTTAAATACAGAAGTCAAAGTTTCCTTTGTGGAATTAATACAGTATTAAAAAATAAATAAATAAGTATTAAGTAATAAGTATTGTGGAGTGTGGGGAGTTATACACGTCGTGTGGAGATTTCTCCTCCACCTGAAAAAGCATTAGTGAAGAGATCAGACACTGGTATGGGATGTGCAGGAGGTCTGGGGTTCAGTCAGTGATGCTTTTTCATCCCAAAAGTGCTCAGTTGTGCTAAAGTGAGGTTTGGGAACTGTACAGCGTACAGAAACATTTGTGTGTTCAAGCTTTATGGAAACAGTTCGGAGGGAAAACACATTGCGTCTCATACCTGAGGGCAGATCTATGTGTAACATCAATTATAGTTCAGTGTTTCACATTTCTGGTTTTGGGGGAAATCTTACAGTACAAATGAATCATGCAGTGCTCAGACAAAAAAGTTGCAAACTTTAATAAGTTGTTGGCATGTCTTTGTTGGCAGTAGTGGCTCAGTAGTTAAGGCTCTGGTAGTGATAAGAAGGTTGTTAGTTCAAGCCCCACCAAGCTGCCTCTGTTGGGTCCTTGAGCAAAGCCCTTAACCCTCAGTTGTATAAAATGATAAACGTAAATCACGCTGGATAAGGGCGTCTGCCAAACGCCATAAATGTAAATGTTTGTCCTTCACTGCAGAGTATCATTGCCATTGCATTGTCTTGACAAACGTCATCAACATCATACCTTTTCTTTTCATCCAGAGTTGGGTTCATTCTTTACCAACATCCTGAATTGATGAGGGGAAAACCAAAACACTCCATAAAGTCTTCTCCAGCTCATTTCCAAGATGTTCAGTAGGGTTAAGATCAGGACTCTGTGGTACCAGCTCATGTGTGAAAATGATTTCTCATGCTCTCTGAATCACTCTTTCACAAATTGAGCCTGAATTTTCTATCCTCACCATCAGGGAAGAAAATGTCCAACGAAATGATAACCTGGTCATTTTCTACTTTCAGGTCGTAAGCTGATATAATTTGATTCCACATTAGTGTTGCTGAGCCTCAAACTGACCAACCAAAGCAACAATTCCATGGAGTTTACTTGCTGTAATCAAGGATAAAGACAGACCAACAACATATTAGAGTAGGAGACTTTTTCTGTCCAGGCATTTCACACTCCAACACCAGTGCAGATTCATATAAAATAGTATAATATATAGGTAGAAGAAAAGTGCAACGCTGACAGGAAGTAACACAATTAATCCAAAGATTTGTTCAAGACTAATAATAACAACAACGTCAATAGGTACGTAACTATTCACAGAGCATTTTCTGTTCCAGAGGTATTGAAACGTGATGCCGGTGTGTTTGGCGTATTCTTCATTGTACCACAGTAGCAGTTCCTGTCCTGGTTCAATGGGTCGACAGCAGCGGTAGAGAATCCCACCACGATATTGAAACACCACCAGGTTCTGCTCTTCATCATTACGAGCACAGTTCACGTACCTGAGAGGACGAGGGAGAGAAATAAAAAGTTAATTATTATATTATTACTATTATTAGTGTTATTGTTATTGTAAAAAGCAACAGAACAGATTACACTCCTGACCTCATCCAGTTGGAATGCACCTCTGATGAGGCGGTTATGTATTTTTCACACTGCCTGCTCTGGTATATCTGCAAAAAAAATCATTACACATAAAATATTTTATCATTTAACAGAAGAAATTATGGGAGTTATTTATAAAGACAGGGTGTCCAAGATAGGGGAACGTTACTGTTTCATCAGTAATGTTACAACATCATACTGTACTTGTAACACTTTATAGCGTTTGGTGATGGTGACACATCGACGGATGTTTTAGTTTATATTGACTCTATACTAAACACAAATTCCTAATCCTGCATTAGTGGAATCAATGCAGTTTAATTCCTTTGAATAATCAAGACAAATCAGATCCTCTATCCTCAGGACGAGAATTTTAACAGCTGAGATACAAATCCAAGGAATTAACTTTTTTACTGTCCTATGAAGTGAACTCACCACCCAGGAGTAGGAGCTGTTCATGGCCTCTTCTCGTTCCACCATGTCCCCCTGGTAGGGCCCGAAGTGAGCACCAACTGGAATAGTGTCACTCTTATTAAACACTCC
>JBCNYG010000022.1:23110376-23124618 GCA_039654305.1 Porochilus rendahli | reverse complement strand
CCGAGCTGGGAATCGAACCCAGGACCTTCTTGCTGTGAGGCGGACGTGCTAACCACTACGCCACCGTGCCGCCCCTACATACATATTAAGCACTTAAAACATTTTAAAAACCAATTTTTGTGCAAAAACTTTCATTCAAATAAAGTGGTAAAAATGGCTCTGAATTGGCAGTGACAGAACAAGAGACACCATGACGATGTCATGGGGCTTTTATTTTACTATTAAACATAACAGAACTTGCCTGACTGCCATACTGTCTTGATGCAGGAGAGTAAACTGCTTGTCCTACTTGGTCTGATGCGTGTACAAATTTAATTTAAAAATACATCTGATACCCTTTCAGAGGCTTAGTCGAAAGGTCATCTGTGCTGAATTGGTGAAGAATTGACAAAAGTTGTGTCTTTTTGGGATTTTATCCCTGCAATAATCACTAATGAGGTGGCAGTTTTCCATGTTTCTGATCTGAAACTTCCCACCGTGTAACCAGACACAGAAATCCTTTTTTAATTTTTAAAATTTTATTTTAAAGAAAACACATCAATGGTTGTTGGCCAAAAAGCATATGGATTTGTAGGTCAAAAGTCAAATGACTTGAAGATCAAGAAATAGATATTTCAAATCCATGTTGCTGTTTTTTTTTATTTTTTGCCTGTTTGCGTGGGTCAGAGAGGACTGTAATTTCATCTGTCATGCATATACAACATATTTGACAATTAAGTTGACTTTGACTTATCTTTTACAGAATGATGAATATGTTAACTAATATAAACATTGTCAATATTTAATTTGTGTGCAGTTAAGACCCCGGCTCCTCACAGGCTGAAGGCAGGGAGTTCGTGGTAACTTGTATACACATGTGATGAGAAACTTTGATTTATGTCCAGGATAACACGAGAACATTTTTTATACATACAGATTGACTGAGAAAAAATATCAAAATCTAAATTAAAAATACTGCAGAGTATCTTCAAAAAGAATAAAAATAATACTAAATTAGCACTATTTAATCATCCTGATAACAGTACACATGATTACTGCAGGGGAGAGCACTCTTAACACAAACAATCATTACTCACTTATGATCTTAACTGGATTTTACGTGTGATCATATCTGTACAGGGGACACCTACCTGTCCTTAATCACATAACAGACAATTTATAGAATTGTAACCTGTTCTTTGTAAACATACAGTAGTAAAGAAACCAAAATTCTAAACCTTTTAACGTCTCTCTGTTTATACTTCACAGCGAACACATGATCAATGTTTATTCTAGTGGAATAGTTGAATTGTTGTGATGTGTCTGAGTGCAATGATCTTAAAATCATTAAAATATAGCAGCATGCATAAGTATTCACCCCTTGAACTGGTTCACGTGTTATATAGTGTTATAGTTTAGAACTGAAGTTTCTTATTGACAACCTCTGGAGAACATCCCATAATAATGCAAAAGATAAATTACTTATAACTAAAAAAAAAAAAAAAATGTGTGCAAAAAGCATCACCTGGACGAGAACCACAACTCCACCTGGAGGAGAATGTCTATCTCAAGTACGTGGACAGGTAAAGAGGGTATTTCATTTAGAGACTCAACCAAGACAACCAGGAAAACTTCACACTTCCCCAACGCTCTACTGAACGCCCCACACGTCCCCAACGCTCAACTCAACGCCCCACACGTCCCCAACGCTCTACTGAACGCCCCACACGTCCCCAACGCTCTACTGAACGCCCCACACTTCCCCAACGGTCTACTCAACGCCCCACACTTCCCCAACGCTCTACTCAACGCCCCACACTTCCCCAACGCACTACTCAACGCCCCACACTTCCCCAACGCACTACTGAACGCCCCACACGTCCCCAATGCTTAAGAAAGCCTTGAGAAGAATAGTGATGTTAGCATGATGTTTACAGATCACCTAAGGCCATGTGGTTGCTCCTCTGACTGATCCCCTCTTTACCTGCTGAATGATGTCTCCTCTGTACAGTCACATTTGTACTGTATATAGAAGGAGTTTTTATATGGATATTTATGGAAAGCTTTAAAATTATAGTTATATATTAGGAACATGCTTGCACTAAAGTAAAGAATTTGATGTGCAGGTGGTTCCTCAGTCACTGAGTCTGATTTCATGCTCTGAGAAGTGATGCGTCTGTTCGGCAGTGTGAATGCGCTGGTGGATTTGAAGGTGATTTTCCTGAATAAAACTCCGCCCACACTGTAAGCAGTAGTACGGTTTCTCACCAGTGTGAATGCGCTGGTGTTTTTGATAGTTGCCCTGCTGGGTAAAGCTTTTTCCACACACGGAGCAGTAGTAAGGTTTCTCTCCAGTATGAATACGTTGGTGCTGTTGAAGAGTGCTGTGGTGAGTGAAACTCCGCCCACAATGCACGCAGTGGTACACCTTTTCTGCTGTGTGAATACGCTGGTGGGTTCTGAGATTTCCCATTTCACTAAAGCTCTTCCCGCAGTGTAGGCACTGGTACGGTTTCTCTCCTGTGTGAACACGCTGGTGTCGAGTCAGCGTTCCTAATTCACTGAAACTCTTCCCGCACTGTGCGCAGTGATACGGTTTCTCTCCTGTGTGTATGGTTTGGTGTCTTCGGAGACTTCCTTTTTCGCTGAAGCTTTTCCCGCACTGTGAGCAACGGTATGGTTTTTCTCCAGTGTGAATACGCTGGTGCGCCTGGAGATGTACCTGCTGAGTAAAGCTCTTCCCACACTGCGAGCAATGACATAGGTTCTCTCGCGTGTGAAGGCGCTGATGGAGCTGGAGACTGCTCTTTTGTGTGAATGTCTTTCCGCACTGCGAGCACTGATACGGTCTCTCACCTGTGTGAACGCGCTGGTGCACTTTCAGATGTTTACGCTGGATAAAATTCTTCCCGCACTCCGAGCAACAGAGCGACTCTTTCTGCATTTGAATGTGGGATGTATCAGCGCTGCGACTGTCGAGGGACCCCGGCGTGGACGGACCACAACTTTTTGAGGCCACCAGACTCTCGTATCTAATCTCTCCTGATTGCATGAGCTGAACATAATTTTCATGGTGGCACCTCTTTATGTGCTTGTGGAGATAAATTTTGGATGTATAAGAAAGCTGGCATGAGGAGCAGGAGAAGACCTGAAGGATGGTTTTCATTCCTGTGGAAGACAAGAACACTACAATTTATATTTCAATGGAGTTCATGCAGGTTTAACCCACAGAAACAATCACACTCATGAATCTCTGGAAGACACAACAGATTCCTGAAGATGAGACCAGGTCACATGATCATCGGTAATGAACAAGGAACTAAATCCTAGTTCAGAGGTTCCAATTCCTGGTCACAATCCCAAGATCACACGGTTTATTATTACGTATAATCCGAACCCAGCTCAGAAAAGCCTGCATGGAGCAGAACTGGGTTTATTACAGGGGAAAAAAATTCAACCTTCACATAATATAATTCTAAAATACTTTTAAAATTCAAACTGGATACCATTGTGAGGGCAATCATCACTGAGAGCCCCTCTCTGGCTGAAGTACACAGACACTCAAAATACATAAACCAGAATTTTAAAGACACTGCATGAACTAAGCTCTGTCCATGGTGTGCGACACTCCCACTCCCCAAGCATAAGAATACCTAATTAGGTATATATGAGGCTAATCATAAAGGAAATCCTTTTCTTTTAAGTGGGGTCAGGGGTCAAGGTTACCTTGACTTAATGCTGGTATGCAACACCCCCTTCCCAAGCTATTTAAGTATTTCTAGTTTGGTATGTGTGAGACAAAGCATATGGCCCTTTATTTGCACTTGGACCCATTTGCACCTGTAATACTAAAAACAAATTGTTGAAAAATATTTCCATGCAACTGTATGTCCAACTTAATAACTGTTTAAAGTGCAAGTCAAAATAACAGTAAAGACAATTTCAGTATATTACAATGCACCACCACTTTCATTTTGACTTTACACTAAAATTGCAGATTTTCTGGCATGAAAGTAGGACATATCTGGTCAAGTTCAATTACAGGCTTAATAATAAATATTACAAATTCGTATAACTGTTTTTGATTACAAAAAATTATTTTGAAGTGTGAAAAGGATGTTTAATATGTGGTTTTTCTACTTTTGTTATATTCTGACACTCAAAAAATAATCACCTTTTTAATGACGTGGGCCTTTGAACATAACACCTGTAAAGATCCATATATCTGATATCAAAATCAGAATCAGGATACTTTATTGATCCCCATTCTGATTCTAATTTCAAATATATCTTGGGCTATATGATGTACATACAGGCAAATATACTTGGTTTTAGAAAACTGGAAAGAAGTTATCATTAGTTGCACTCAATAAAAGAAACGTAATAAAAAAAAAACATACAGGTAGTTCTATCAACATGAAAAAAAATGTCTGTCAAAACAATTACAAGTTACATTCATTTATTAATTGGTTTACATGTCAGTGGGAAAACCCTGAAGCCAAGAC
The DNA here is from genome assembly GCA_039654305.1 of Porochilus rendahli. Classification (NCBI taxonomy): domain Eukaryota; kingdom Metazoa; phylum Chordata; class Actinopteri; order Siluriformes; family Plotosidae; genus Porochilus; species Porochilus rendahli. Next base: position 23,120,134 of record JBCNYG010000022.1, on the reverse strand, counting down.
CGAGTCTCATTAATATTTTTTACTTCTGGACACACTCAGTGGACACTTTTAAGACTTCCTTGATTTTAGCCAGAGGTGATGTGATGTGTTCATCAATGTTACATGACATTAATTTAAAGTGGCTTTAGAATTTATTCTCTAGATAAGATTATCTTTTAATGAACGTTATTGTTTTGAGTCCTAACTTTGTAAATTGAGAAGAATTTTGATTGTTTTATGGTTTTAAAATTTTTAATAAATGTCCCTCAGAATGTACCCAAGACCAAATAATGAGCCATATAGGAAATATGACCCAGACAAGCTTATTCTTTTAAGTGGGTTCAAAGATCACCTAATGTTCAAAGTGACCTTATGTTGGTATTCAACATTCCCCAGGATGCATTAATATAAAGATATATAAGTATGCATGGTTTGGTATATGTGAGGCCAAGCACATCGGAAATATGGTCCAGACAAACCTTTTAAGTTAAGTTAAACATCAAGGTCCAGGCCACAGTGGCCTAATACTAGTATGTGATATGGTGCCTTAGTACCTTACACATATCCACATTTCAGGTAATTGCTGCCTACGAATCGTTACAGCAAGGACAAGGATGGAGAACAACGGGTGGACAGACTGATCACTATAGGGCGCCCGCATTGTAGAGGGTCCTAATATAGTAAATACAATAAATAAATTGTGGAAATGACCTTTTGAGGAGCACTTCCTGTTCCAGATGAAGTTGAAGGTGATACTGAGATCTTTAGTGAACTCCTCATCATACCACAGTAAAAGTTCCTGTCCTGGTTCGATGGGTCGACAGCATCGGTACAGAATCCCACCTCGGTACTGAAACACCACCAGGTTCTGCTCTTCATTATTACACGCGCAGTTCACGTACCTGAGAGAACGAGCGATTCATAAACAAGGAAATACCCAAGTAAGAGAAATTTTTACACTCAATAATAATTACGCATGATGTGTTTTATTCAGGTTTCTGGAAGCTTCTCATTAAGACTCCGCCCTGGAAAAGTTTCCACTGACCTTCTACTGACCTCAGATTGTATTTATGTTGCTGTTTAGATTTAAGGAGCCCAATACATTTAACATGAGACCACAGACACATTCCTCCCTGATTTGTACAGTATTTAATAAACAGGGTTCAGTTTCTGGTCCTTAATATTATATGATTACATGATTATATGCAGTCACCTGGACGTGTGATGCACAGACACAGTGGTCTCATTGCCACCCTAATGACGCACCAGTAATCACTGTATCAGTCTCACAACACAGATGTGATAAATAAGAGCTAAGTAAGATTTTCCTTGTATTGCCTCAAAGATATGCTGAATAAATAAAGAACAAGATTTCTCACCTCATCCAATTAGAATGCAGCTCTGACATGGCATCAATATATTTTTCACACTGCTCATTCTTATATATCTGAGAAAAACAAAAACATTATCACACATTTACATTTTACTGATCAATGCAAGGTGCCGCAGTGTCTTAGTGGTTATCACGGTCATCTCACAGGAAGAAGGTTCTGGGTTTGAATTTTGGCCAGACAAAATTTCAGTCGGTCTGTGTTCGTCGACTATGTTGAAGTTCTGTCTCTGTGGAAAGCAAGTTAGAGTTAGTATATTCTGGATAGAATATGAACACTGGACTTCAGAAAAAAGTTTCTGTTTGTTCATTATTGCATTTCATAAATGCCATGATGATTACCAGATAAAAATTCCAGCAATAATTTATAAATGTTTTCATATCAGACACAATAGATTGTGCTCAAATATTAAATCCAAGTTCTTTAGTTTTCCCTCAGCTATAATGACATATCTGCCTTCTACCCCCTCTGCACCCAATATAGTGCGGTGGAGTTTCTACATAGAGAATGTTACATGCCCTCCTTCACAGAAAAGTGGCATTACTACACCATAGCACCACCACTAAACACCCACAGGTACTACACCATAACCACATTTACACCATTAGTCCACAGGTACTACACCATAACACTACCATAAACCATAGACTTACACCACCATCCCACAGATACCACACCATTACCACACTTACATTACTATCCCACAGGTACTATACCATAAGACCACTAGGAACCACACACTTACAGCACCATCCCACAGGTACCACACCATAACTACATTTCACGGCATAACACAACCAAAAAGCACGAACTTCACTGTCCTCACCACCCAGGAGTAGGAGCTGTTTATGGCCTCCTCTCGTTCCACCATGTCCCCCTGGTAGGGCCCGAAGTGAGCACCAACTGGAATAGTGTCACTCTTATTAAACACTCCCAGTCCTGCGTTGGGAATACTGGACTTCCGAATCTCTAGACCTGGAGGAAGGGTATGTCTGGCTCGGTCAGCGACCCCCAACGGAACCGCAACATCAGGGATGAAGAGAGCCGGACCGTGAACCTCACACTTATTTATGAAGTAAGATCTGCAATCTGCGCAGTCTGGAAAGAGAGAGAACACCAACGGAAAAATAAAAGCAACAGAAGATTCTGAGAATCTCACCATTTCATTTCAGTTAACAAACAGAACTTTATACATAAGCACTCTCTTCTAGATCAATTTCATTTAAATACAAATCCACTTCAAGACTAAGCAATGTGCTAAACACCAATATAAGTACATCCCATGGAAACTGTTTTTTTTTTTTTCACCAAATCAGAACAAGCAAATATTTCGCTCCCTTTAATACAGCAACTACAGATAATGATAATAAACTCCAACCCACGTCATGGTCTGTAACCATCTTCATAACTTAAATCAACAAAAAATACATGAGTCCCAAAATAAATAAATAAGTACACCCTTACATTTATCACACCTTCGAAATCAGGTGTTCCGGATTGGGTGCCACGAATGAGAACCTCCTACAGGTGGAACGTGGGAAAGCTCTTTACTATTGAGGTGTGTGATGTCATCATGCCAAGATCTAACCAGATCTCAAAGGCCTTCAGAAAGGTTGTGGATGTCTAGGAGTCTCACAAGATATCATAAATCTGTAAATTATATAAATAAATAATTCCACTGTAAAGAAAATCATCTATAAATGGTGCAGATTTCAAATGGCTGCTGTTCATCCAGGACTGACCGCAAATTCAAACTGAGAGCATACAACATGATTTGGAAAGAATCTCCAAGAACCTGAAGTGCACGTCTACAGATAGAGATTGTGGACAAAACTGAGTGGTAGTCTGCATTATGGAAGTCTGTATGGCTTTTTTGGGCTTGCTGGTTTCTTCAAGGGCAGTCTTTTTATGCTGAATTAACCCTCTAGGGTTCTCTGGGTGCAGAAGAGCAAAGGGTGGATGCATCGGTGGATGACAGAAGAGGAGAAGGAGTAAAACCGGTGGTGTAACCCTGCCCACATAACTATCAATGTGCAGAGTTATGGACTGGACATGTGGATCTGAACTGTGAGCTATGAGCCTGTTGTGAAGAGGCAGCCTGTGACTACAGACTGAACAAACTGATCCGCAAACTTATCTGGACACTGTCCACACAGTCTCCATAGAGGTAAAGTGGGCAATGGTCGCCGCTGTGCTTTGTGGAGAAAAATTATCCTATTATAACCATATGAAACATTTATTTATTCGCTTAGACACTGACCACTGTGAAGTCCCAGGATGTACATCACTTACTTTGCATGCTGAGGTTTCTTTGACCATGTTCTTCCTTTAATTTGAGTGTGTGTAACGAGTAACATGGAATTGTACTCCCTACACAACCCCTGGAGAAGTTACGACTACTAAGTGGAGAATGAAAGGCTGCAGCCTCAACTAATCCCCAAGATGTATACGACTCCTTCACGTTGTACTGTTACAACAGCAAAATGGTGGCCTCATGGAAAAAGGAAGGGTAGAGATCTCTCCAAACCTGACCTTGTAGCTCTGGTTTTTATTTTGTAATCAAACTCTTTTGCTTCATGAGCAGCGTCTCAGAGTGATTTTATAAACTTTCCATGACAGCTTCCTGAAGACAATGATGACGTCCTTTATTTTTGTCGTGTTTAAGTTGATTGCACAAATCCAGCCTGTTAGTTTCTCTGTCGTCCTGAGATGACCCTGATCATTTTTTTCTGTAGGCTGTATTAAAGAGGGTGAAATGTTTACTAGTTCAAATATGTTTAAACAGTAGGGCGCACTTACTTTCTCACAGGGCTACATGTGAACATCAAATCTGATTCCAAATAACTATGACAGTAAAACGTTAGAGAAACTCGTCACTGCAATGTAATGTACACTGGAACTGAACACGTCCTGCTGTCTTACAGAGAAAGTCATCTTGTTTAGATTCTTCTTTTATAAGTATCTGGAAGTCTCCGTTCTGTTCGTCTTCTGTGTCTTCCACAGAGCTCAAAGTTCCTCCATCTAAAAATTCATAACATTTCCAACTTAATTTTTATTACGAGTAAAAACATAACGAGACAAGACACTCATGGAGACGAGTGTGAGTGTCTTACAGAAATAACCTTCAGCTTTATCTTCAGTTTCTTCCTCTTTCAGTGATTTCTTACAGAACTCTCCTCCCTGTTGCTCCACAGAAGTGATGTTTTCCACAGACCTCGATGTTCTGCCATCAGAGGTGCTGTACATTTCCGTCTGCATGTCCTCACAAAACTGATCCGGGGAAGAAAAAAAAAACAAAAGCTCATTAGTGTTCTGGTTTCTATGGTAACAAATCTTTCACAGACATATTTAACATGTAAGGAAGGAGTCTCCAGTGTCATGGCTGTGAACAGTCAGAGATAAAACTGTAAGTTTAAGTTTCAAACATCTTCAGGACAGAGGTGCTTACACTTCATTATAGTTTCACTGTCATGTGACACACTGTGGTTTTATCATCAAGAGAGTGAAGACAGACTGGTGAAGGAATGTGTGTTTATCGGTGTTATAGGAGCCATTTCTCATTCAGGGTTGCCTTTTTAATTATACAAGAGACCATTGCAAGCAGACTTATATAGTAATAATAATAATTAATTAAATTTTAATCATTTAGCCAATCATTCATTTTCTAGGCTGCATATTCCTGAGGCCTAAAAAAAGCTCTGTTTCCCCTAACAGGCTCAAAAAGAAATAGGATCAGTAGATCGGCATTTTTTTCTCTCCTCTCGCGGGTTTGTGTTATACCCCAAATACCATGAATAAATTTATGTCAGATTTCAATTTTAAAAAAATAAAATTATTCTGTATTTGTAAACGTAAACAGTAAGCTGCTCTTAGTCCAACCTTTGAGTAAAGTTTTATGTACAACGAAACATCATTCAACTTAAATACTCTTAATAAGCACTACATGCTGTGAGCACATTCATCTTTTAAAATTAACCAGATCTTCAGACAGCTTCTTCTGCTCTGCAAGCTCCTTTAGAATTCAGTCAGTGCAGATCTTGGCTCGCTTCTCCCTACACTATGTGTTGTGCAGTCTGTACTTCCTTAATCCAGCTGTAGTCTGTAGTATTAAGAGCCTGAGCCTGGAATGCTATGCAAGTACCCATATATCCACTTTCCTGTGAAAAGCGATTTGTTTAAGACCGTCTACACAGTTTTCACAGCCAACAGCACAACAAGAACCAACCATTTTAACACAGAAATAACACAAACTAAGCACCTCTGGGTTTTTGGATTTTCCCCCCATGACCAGAAGTTAAGGCCAGTTACCCACGAGAGAAGGGGCGGCGCACAGTCTAGATTATTCTCCGTGTTATTGGTACAAACAAAGTTACCCAATGGAATATAATGTTACAACTGGTCGCACACTAAAATACATTCTCATTGGTTGATTCTGCAAATCTGTAATAAATATGGAGTGCTCATGCTAACTCTATAGGTCAATGTCATGTAAACAAAACAACAAGGCACCTTGACGCATAAAAAAATTAGTTCGATCACAAAGCTGAGAGGTCGGTCAGTTTTGTTCATTTTTCTTTTTCTACATGCCAAAAAAAAATTTAAATAAATAATAATTTTGGGTCGGCACAAGTTTGCCAAATTGGTCGAGTTAGGGGGGAAACACAGCATTTTTATCACGCCTAATTAAAATCGCAGGGAGGCTGGCGCCCATCTCAGCCGACTACTGGCGACAGCAGGGTACTCCCTGGACAGCTCACCAGACCATTGCGGGGCCAACACACTTACAACCCTTCACACTCACACCTAGGGGTGATTTGGAGCAGCCAATTAGCCTACTGTGCATGTTTTTGGTCTGTAGGAGGAAACTGAAATATCCAAAGGAAACCCACACAAGCACGGGGAGAACATGCTCCACACAGAAACTCCACACAGAAACACATGATCCCGGGAATCAAACCTGGGATCTTCTTGTGGTGAAGCCGACGTGCTAACCACTGCACCTCCACGCTGCTAAATTTTAATTATTAAAACTTTCAATTTACACTTGAAGCTAATATATAATATAAATGTCATTTTTCTTCTTGAGAAATAAATACAATGTGCATGTATGACATTTCAAAAATTGCTTCATGTACAGTAAGTAACACAATTTGTGTTGCAAGAGTTCTACAGCAGCAATATGAACTTTGGCAAACTATGAGAGAGGAGAGAGATACTGGATTTTAACATTTAAAAGATTACATTAGCATGAAATATATGGGCAGAATATAATACCCCTACTGGAGATTACGGAAAAGTCTTTGGTGTAGTTCCCTCTGGAGGATGTTGTTTAAATCTCAGTCAAGGCTAAATGTCCAGAGGTTGCCCTTGTTTCCAATATACACATCTGTAGGCACAATAGATCTACAGATAACAACAGATATATAACCACTCAATTCCAAACACATATGACTCTATTTGATTTTATATTGGGAACAATGTGTAAAGGGTGTACTGTCACAGATATCCAGAAACTGTTGTAAATGTATTCTGGTATTGCCCAGTTTGAGGAAATTTTACCAAAATCTGTATGGTTTCATTCGGCTATCACTCGGCTGTGGAAAAATGTATTGTTAGGTTACCTGAAAATAGGACACAGGAGAGCATTCATATGTATATAATGAATCTCATCATAACGGCTAAATTCAATATTTATCAATGTAAATTTACAGGTAAGTATCCATGCTGCACTGCATTAATTTCAGTGAGGAGTTCAAACAATACATTCTCTCAATCAATTTTCTTTAAATCAGACAACAGTTTAGTATATATATATTCCAATTTTTCTGTACTTTTACATGTGTTACTCTTTACAATCGAGTTTGACTTGAACTATTACAAGAATTGAACTAACAAGAAAACAAAAGAAACAAGAAAAACCATACTCTTAGAATTTTGGATGAGAAAAGAAAACTTCAACTTAACACTCGAGGGTAATTAATTGTAAATAAATTAATAGTCCTTATTACTGATATTTAATTAATAATCACAATTATTTATAACATAAGTATTATAAGTAATAAATATTAATTTGGTCTGTACGATTGTCAATTATTTCCTTTTATTAAGAAAAAAACACTTCCCAATTAAAATTCAGATTTTGAACATGGAAATAAATCAACAGAAAGTTGTCAGGCTGAATCTCAACCTTCTGTACACTAGATATAGTGCATTTCCGAGCGCAGCCCCTTCATTTGGGTCCCGACTCAGTGCACTTCTCTCCAGTTCAGAACTCTGTTTGGGATTCAGCCTGTAACTGTTGACCGAGCAGTTTCATATCAACTTACCTCCAGATTTAAAGCAGAGTGGAGTTAATCACCTTAAACTCTCACGCACACAATTTATTCATACATCCTTTATATCTTACTGTGTTGTTTAAGAAATCCTGTCAGGATATTGTAATGTACAAATGAAGAGCAGGCGCAGAGCTCAGGCAAAACCACTACACTGGCAGAACTCAGGCTTCAAAGCTGCAGCTGCTCTTCTTCTCTTCCTTTTTGTACATGACGGATAGAGAGAGCCGTGAACAGCGCCATCTGTTGGACCACTTTAATATCACATCACGTCGGTCTGATGGTTTCTATTCAAAGGTTATTACTAACATTTGTTTAACTTTAATTATAACTTTAATTATACCTTTAATAATTATTAATTTATTTAATTATAAATAAATTAAATTATTCATTACATATTTATTATTTTTATTGTTCATTATATATTATCCTTTTGACTGCTCACATAACTTGGAGGGTTTTATTTAAATTCTTTAACGCTAAACTTCCAATTGTGTGAAAATTTGTATGAAAAATTTGAGAATTAAAAAAAAAAAAAATTGATGCCCAAACATATCTAGCATAACTACACAGCTTTATATAATGGGCAGAACATTTGTAAGATGTTCATTAAATAAATCTGGATCAGCAAATTAGTTTTAACATAGACATTTTTCAAATTTACTTTTTAAATGAAGATGCCAAACAGTAGCCAGTGTTATGTTAAATAAATCAATACTTTCAATTAACAGTTATACAGATAAAAATAAATGATCAGACACATGCACATTATTTCAAACTATTAAAATCAGATCAGCTGGAAATCTTTCTGATGAAACATTTCATAAATCTTTGGAAACACATTCCAGATATTTCCCCCCCAATAACAATGTATTTATTTTTGATCTTTGATTTTATTTATTTGGCATTACTTTGGTTTGATCAGGAACACTGATTACTGATGTTGGTCACTTAATTATTAGGCTGAGATTTGACTGTGCTTAAAATTGGAATAAAATAAAAACAAACACAAAAGCATCTTTTCAAAATAATTTAATTGAAACATATTTCAATTACAAAATAAAACAGTGGAAAATTCAATCCTGCATGTTCCTGAATACTTTTAATCAATAGATATTTCACAAGAAACAAAAAAAAAAAAAAAAAAAAAAAAAAAAAAAAAAAAAGCAAAGCAAAGCAAAGCAAAAAACAAAACAAAAAACACTTGCACATAAAGTTGTTGCTCGCTGCTTAATCGTAACCTGCAGGTGGCAGCATTCAGCAGTCTCCATAAACATGGCTGCATCCGGTGAGGTTTGATTCACACAATACTTTTGTCTGGCAGCAATTTGTAATTCTTTTTTTTTTTTTTTTCTTCATTTTAAGCCCTTAACCTCCAAAAATGGAGAGTCACTCTTGTCCGTCGTGTTACATGCCGAAAATAAATGTCTAACTGAAGGAATCCGTTTATAAAATACTGTCTTCGTTGTGGTGAGAGAGTCCGTTAACTCACAGAGCCGCAGACAAATAAAATAAAATCAGATTAAAACAGACACAGAACACACTACTAAAACAAAGCACTGAAACAGCAGCAGTGCATGATCAGCTCCATACTTACGTAGAGGACGACGTGGAGGACAAACACTCGCTTAGCTGGAGTTCGTTTTCTTCAGCTTGCCGACACACACAAGCACACACGCGCACACGCACACATGCCGCTCTATATACTGTAGTGTGTGGTTGATATGTTAAAGGGTGAAGGGGAGGATGGTGTATTTAGCAGGGGTGTGTGAGGGGGATCTTAAGGGAATAGGGAGGAAGGGAGGGAAGGAGCAAGGGGGTGACTGCAGACTTCACAAGTCCTGAGTGTGAGAGTGTACACTGAGCGGCTCACTCAGACTCACTCCCACATCCTGGCATTTCGCAACCAGTTTGTTCAATGTGTCAGTTTTACCTCCAGCTGCAGCTTCAAACAGGAGCCACTGCAAACACACACACACACACACAAGTTAGAAAGCTCATTTAAAGCCAGTGTGTATTCACATGTGACATTGTTAAGGATCTAAATTACATCTTT
>JBCNYG010000022.1:23093208-23108867 GCA_039654305.1 Porochilus rendahli | reverse complement strand
ACACACAAGTTAGAAAGCTCATTTAAAGCCAGTGTGTATTCACATGTGACATTGTTAAGGATCTAAATTACATCTTTCCACAGAGCAGCACACAGCGGCAGTTTCTGAAGAGCTTGTTGGTAGAGCTTCTGCACCTAAAACACACAACACACACCCATACATACACACACACACCCATCTATGTTCATCTAACACTAAATCTTTCTCACGTCGAGCACTCTGAACCTGCAGAGACAACTGTTAGAAAAAGTAACAGCAAGTGAAAATGAACAGGTACGGACAGAAACCATGCTGCGCTTTACTCACCTCAACTCTTCCCTTCTGCTGCTTCTGTACAGCAAGCGCTCTGAAAACACACACAAGGAATTATAAGTCATGAGTGTGCATATACATGCGTGCACACACACACACACACACACACACACACACACACACACACACACACATTTGATTTATTTCCTTCATAGGTTTTGACAAGAAAAGAAAAAAATTCTAATTCTATAAAATGAGGCCAATAGCTGCCATCCTCACATCTGAAAGTAATGAGGATTTTTTTTTTAAAAAAAGAATTTGTGCCACCACCGCGCTGGAAAAACAAGTTGGAATGCACTATCATTCTCCAGGAAAGATACCAGTCGGTATGTACTACATCCTCTGAGAAAGACACGAGTGGGGACACATTACCATTCTCTATGAAAGATAAAAGTTTTTAGTAAAAGAATTTACTACCATTCCCCGGAAAAGAAACAAGTCAGGATACACTACCATTCTTCAGGAAAGACAAGTCGTTATGCACTACCGTCCTCTGGGAAAGGAACAAGTTGGGATGCATTACCATCCTCTGGGAAAGAAACAAATCAGGATGCACAACCATTGTCCAGAAAAGTAACGAGTGTATGCGCACTGACGCACGCCAACAAACGGCCGACTATCGAAACGGCGGCTTGCATCTGCCCTTGCCGACCTCCGAGCCCTCCTGGACAGACTCTGCTAATCCCGACTTTATCTGCAGCTTCCGATATCCATTAAACCAAGGTCTGTGGAATTGAGAGTCGAATGTACTACCATCCTCCAAGAAAGCCACGAGTTGGGATGCCCTCCATTCTCCGGGAAAGACACGAGTCAACATGCAGCATAAACTCCAGGAAAGAAACAAGTCGAATGCACCCCATTCTCTGGGAAAGACACGGGTTGGGATGCACTACCGTTTTCTGGCTAAGTCATGATCAGGCTGAACCACATCCTCCGGGAAAGAAACGAGTCAAGATGCGCTTGCCAATCCCCCAGGAAAGAAACAAGTCGGGACGAATTCCTATTTTCCTGGAAAGACACGAGTCAGGATGCACTCCCATTCGCTTGGAAAGGTAAGAGTCGGGATACATTCCCATTCTCTGAGAAATATACGAGCTGGGAATGCATCACCATCCTCCTGAATCTGCTGCGGTCAGACAAACAAGCACTGTGTGGTGTTGCAGACTCACATCTTCCAGGCAGAGAGACAAGTGGGAACTGTCGCGGTCATCAGCCGCGTCTGCAGCTTCACATATTCCACGTTCTCGTTCTTCCACTCCTGTTCCAGCACCCTGCAAATACACGAGACAGTGAGGACATGGGCAGACAGGCAGTAAGACCATAATCCCACCACCATGTGACCCCCAGAGAGTCCAGTGTGGATGTGTCATACCTGAGGCCGAGTTCAGTGTTGCTGGGCATCGCGTGTCTGAATCTTTCCAAAGCAGATGAGTGGAGCGATGGAGGGAGAAAACCCAGATAGAACGAGATCACCTGGAGCACACACATGTTCAGATCCAAATATTCAACACGTCCACAGTACAGAGATAAGAACTAGCTGAAGATGTGTGCAAGCAGAGATGAGATCAGATAGGCTAGCAAGCAAGGATAGATTAGCCATTTTTCCTGCGGAGAGCCACAGCCACAGCCCCGCCTCCCGACACCTTCAAACCCAGAAAGGCTTAACCTAGAGGCCATTAAAGACCTCACTATGAAAAAAAAGACCCAGAGGGTCCAGACCATCCTGCACTCACCTGAAGGACAATTTAATAAGTGCACTATATAAAAAGGCACCTCGAAACAAGGTCATGGTGACTCATCCCACAATATTCGCCCCTGAGGGGAACCCATGCATCAAATTTGGTGATTTCCTTCGATAAGTTATCTTATAGACGGAACCTATTTCTATAGCTCTGCATACCTTCGGTGGTGGCAGGCACGAAAAAAACGAAAAATTCTTATGCACAAATGTTCTGAAATAGACTGTATTTAGATTAATAAACTGAGTGTCGTTCCTTTGTAAGCTCTCATATTCATATGTTTTACTCAGACATGCATGGATGATCATATGGACAGAATGAAGCATGGAACATTGAATTTTGGTGGTTCTGCCTCACATTTGATGAAGTTGATTGCTGCGACCTTGAAACAAGGTCATGGTCACCCATATACAACCCCATCCAAGACATTCCTGAGGACAACCCATATAACAACTTTGGTGATCCTGTGTCACTGTGTTTCAAAGTTCTTATACTAAAAAGCCTTGCCAAGCGAAAAATAGAAGAATTGAAGGTTGTGAGCTTGAAACAAGGTCAAGGGAACCCATTTTCCTGCAAGGGACCAATCCACCAAATGTAGTGATCCTGTGTCAAGTTACTGCATTGCAGTAATAAGTTATAAACCTTGACAAGCGCAATATAGAAAAAGTAACCGTGAAATAAAGTCAAAGTGAGCCACAAACAATCCCACCCCATTCACCCCCTTTGGTGGTGAACCCATACATTCAATTTGGTGATCCAGTGTCCGACGTTTGGTGATCGAATTCATATAGACGAACAGACAGATGGACAGAACCCGTTTCTATAGCTCCTGCTTAGCTCAACATCAGTGACAGCAGGAGCTAAGAACTCTGTATGACACTTGAAAAAGAGAGAAAGAATGAAGGGAAAGCATGAGGAATGAACAACTGATGAAATTATTTGAATCTCAGCAAAAGTGTAAAAAAAGAAAGAAAACAGAAGGAGTAATGTATGTGAAGCTAAAATATTTGTTGGAAAAGTAGCAGGAGAACAAACGTTAATGGCAGTACGAAGAGTTTTGTGTGTGTGTGTGTGCGCATGAGAGAGAGGGGGGACCTGGTTGTGAAAGCTGTAGCAGCTCCAGTAGGTGGCGCTGTCATACGGCAGGGTGATCCTGGTGGGCACCGTGTTCAGGCAGCGCTGTACCAGATCACTGAACACACGCAGCTCACGGCCTGCCAGCTTACTGCTAGTAAAGAGGAGATAACTGGAGAGAGAGGTACAGCAGTTAGTGTACACAGATGATTAAGATAATCCTGCAGACATTTACAGGTCAACAATAAAACTTCTGCACGTTGGAGACTTGAGGGTTCAGCTCGTCACGTCTTCCACTCGGGTAGACTCTGAGGAACTCGAGTTTCTCATCACAGAATATTGATCAGCGTTTCAGATCAACAGCGTGCCTGCAGTTCCACCTTTAGACTCGATATGCTGGACTTTTTACATTTTGAGTCCCATCTTCAGAACTCTGTCACCGATAAAGACTTGGTCCTTAGTCTGAGTTACAGATCAGAGTTCATAGCCAGAGCTCGATTAATTAAGAAGAGTGATTTCCAAATATATAGAATGCAAATACTGTGGGCCAATTTTTTTTTTTAAACACTTAACTTCATTCATTCATTTTCTAAGCCACTTAATTCTAATTAGGGTCGCGGGGGAGGCTGGCGCACATCTCACTTAACTTTTTGTAGAAAAAAAACCCAAAAAAAACATTACCGCTCTGAATGTTCACGTGAAACCATTTCATGCCTTCAATGCTTTCAATGTGCAAAATTCAAGGAACTGTTTGTATTTTTAGCTATGCAGACAAAACTTTTGGGGTTTTAGCCCCAATTTTATGCAAGAGCCATAAATTTAATGAAGCTAAAAAAACAACACGGTGTAGCGTGCACTTATAGTGTGTACTGTGTTTTCCTGCACTCACTCAAGCCACAGTTTCTTCACCACCTCAAGATCTGAGATCGCTCCCAGCGCTGCCTCGAAAGCCTCCACCGCCTCGACCACACCGCCTCGCACCGACTGCCAGCAACTGCAGAAGCCGCACACAAACACAGACGTTATAAAGTACAAACACAACTAACCCTGACACAGATGTGAAGTCAGGATGAGATTCACCGGATGTGACTCACCAGTGTGTGAGGTGCAGGTAGGGGAGCTGATCATGGAACTGCTCAGGGAGTGAGGGGACTGAGTCCCGCAGGTCCTCTGATGCGATGCCTAGCAAGCGCCTGCAGAGCACACAGATATTAGTGTAAAGTACAGTTTGGGTAAAAAACACACATCGTGTCTCAGCTCACCGTAAAATGTGTGCAGGATGGAGATCTTCTTGAACACGATCACACAGCGAATACACAAAGTGCTTAAAGAGTGCCTCGAACTCACCATGTCTCTCCTATAAAAGCCACACAGGAAGTGGCAATCAAGTCTGATTTATACTTCTTTATAAATGTCTATATTTATGTGTGTGCCCATGTGTGTAGTTTGGAAATGTTAACAGATGTCTGTTTACTCACCTGTGCATGTAGACATTTACACAGACCGTAAAACACTTGGGCATCATGAGGGTGAAGTTTGTGCGCACGCAACCACACCCTCGCTGCTTCACCTGCATCTCCACCTGCTGCATGCAGCTCACTGAGGATCTCCAGCAGGGGGCAGCAGTAAGGAACAACAGTCAGCAAGCTCTCACAAATCACAATAGCTTCCTTCAGCCTGGCTCACACACACACACACACACACACAAACACACAAACACGTAAAATAAAGTTTTTTGTTTAATTTCTGTCAAGAAATAAGCACAACCTGTCCCTCTACATCACACCCATCAGGCTGATCTCATCCTATTTTGCTTGCATAAGCAGCAGGAGAGAGAATCCATTACTAATGGGAGTACTCAGGCTCAGCTGCTGTATATGAAGACAGCGCGTCCTAGTGGAGGAACAACCATGTGGATATGTTGCAGTGATGGTTCTGTGCAGGACAAGGTTCTGGAAGCTGGTGCTGAGCTGCAGCAAGGTATGGGTCAGGGGTGAGGGTTAGGTGTGTGTGTGTGTGTGTGTGTGTATGTATGTGCCAATTGTGTTTACCTTCCCAGAACTTTGTGCAGGTGAAGAAAGTTAACGTGCAGAGGCAGACACGCAAGCGTGCATTCAGCTGGCGACATGCCTTCATCCACACAACTGGATAACGCATCTGCAGGGCAACGCACACACACCATCATCATCACCATCACTACCACACTTCCCACTGACTGGATGTTGCTGTGTGCTGTATGGTTTCCAGTCAGTGACTCACCATGGAACAGTGTGAAAAGGCGTTCAGGAGAAGTGTGCACGTCCTCACTCGACCTCCAAGGAAAGAGGAAAGATTTCAGATTAACAATCCTGGATGGGTTCGAGTTAGCCGGATCGTACAGGTGTGCCAGAAGCGTCCCAAATTCACACAGGTGGACGTAGGAGAGCCACGCGAGACAGCGGTGATGCAGAGTGAGGCGCCCAGTCAAGACACAATCTCCACCCGACATCAACGCACCCTGAAGCAGGACATATCATTTACACACATGTACACGCTCCGTGTCTCTCATCCCATCTCATTAGGATGTGTGTGTGCGCATGCATGGGTATAAGACAGACCTGCAGGATGTGTTGTGCGTTGTGCACGCGGCCAGTGAACACACTGAGCTGCGTGCGGTACAGCAGCGTCTCCAGCAGATGAAACGACGAGAGCTCCTCCACAACGCCCTCTGCAGCATCCATTAGGTACTGCAGCGTCCGTAAACACACCGAATCTTTTCCATCAAAAGAGCTCTCAATGTTCAGGTACTGCACACATACACACACAGACACACACAGTAACTTTGATACAGAATAATACATACAGAAATGTGTAAATTAATAATCATCAGTTAAAGACTGTATGTATTCGGGGTGTGTGCACGTGTGTATGTGTGCGTGTACATACTGTGTCACACATGTACATTATGTACTGTTTCCACGTGTGTATTAGGTGTTTGTATTTTTGTACTAAGTGTAATGTGTGTATATTGTGTGTTGCATTTTGTGTGTGTTCTTTGCGTGTGTGTGTGTATAGTGGGTGTAGGAGACACTTACAGTCCACCACACAGTGTAGTGTGCTGCATGCTCCACAGCCATGTCGCACATCTCCCTGATGTCGTGCGCACTGCCACGGCGTGAAAACACAGTGAGGTAGTGACACCACAGCTCCTCATCCTCGCGGTTATCCTCCAGCGCACGAGAGAGTGTGTTCAGTGCAGCATCCACACACTCTGACACAGCACTGGAAACCAAACAAACAACTTGTTAGAGACGTGACCTGCGCACATGCAATAAACGCACAACGTGGACTGTACGTGTGTGTTTGTGTGTGAGATTACGTGTCTTTCTGGTTGAGGTATCTGTAAGCGAGTTTAATCCACAGCTGTCGGTCTCTTGGAGTGTCCAACACACTGTACTCCAGGTTGGAGATGTCGTCTGTCTCACTGTCGAAGTAGCGCTTATCATCCTGAGTGACACACACATCCGACATGGACCGACACCCCGACACACGCCCATCTGCTCTCACACACAATGTACCAAACACACAGACACACATTGTTAGCTGTTATGCACCTGAAACACAAATTTGTGTCAGGCCAATTTCTCATGGGTTAGTGTTTTAGTGTTTCAGGTGTGTGCATAGAGTATGTGTCACAGTGTGTGTGTGTGTGTGTGTGTGTGTGTGTGTGTGTGAGAGAGAGACTGACCCTCCTCAGTAGCAGTAGGGATAGTGATGTTTTCCTCCTCGCTGTCAGCTGCAGTGTTTGGGTCGGGTGCGGTTCTGTGTGGTTCTGGTCTCCATTTCCTTCTTTGTTTATAAGTTGTAAATGGTGGCACTGCATCACACACACACACACACACACACACACACACACACAGTTAGGGAAGCTTGTTGACTCAGTGAGTGACAAGTAACAAGTCTGTGTGTGTGTCTCACCATGCCGTAAGCTCTCGTTGACTTTACTGACGAGCAGCACAGCTTTCTGGTCTGAACCCATCCGGTCTTTGTTTGCTCCAAAAAGTTTCTTGATGTATTTCTCTGTTTAACACACACACACACACACACAGTGCTACAGTGAAACACACAAACATGAGTCTATTCAGGAACCTTTGCAAGAAACAAGAAGTGTAAAAGTTCCACCTGTACATCGGGTGATGTCATTAGTGGAGCTCTCCTCTGAGCAGCCAATCAGAGGAAGGCTATAGGACAGGATGTCCTGAAACAACTGGTTGCCATTCAAATTGCAGTTCCTCATGTGCTGCCTAACACACACACACACACACACAGGTTTTGGGATCACCGTTGTTGGGGGATATTAGGGTGTTCATGTGTTGGGGGTTCGGGGTGTAGGTCTCTCACCACTGGCACTCATCATCGTTGCAGGTTCCAGTCAGGTCGAAACGACAGAAACACCTGCGTGGCTCGATGGCATGACTGTAGGTGATGGAACTCAGAGAGAGCTTCTCTTTAGTGCGGAAATACGGACTGAACCTACACACACACACACACACACACACACACAGGTAACCATGATATTTCATACTAGTCCCAGTTTTGACTGATTGAAAGTGTGCAAGATCAAAGCTATAACTTCCATGCACAGGCACAAGTTTAGAGCGATACTGAGAGCCAATGTCAGCCATCTCCTGAATGTACATTTACACCTGAGCGCATGCATAAGGTGAGCTCAAATACTACCAAGAGCAAAGTTAATGGGCCTGCCCGCCCAGGCCAGAGTCGGTTTCCAATCCCTCTCTATATTCAATCATTTCTTTTTCACACTCAAAGCTCTAAAAATTATATAGAAAATATTAAATCACAATACATCGCCATATTGGCTTCCCTGTCTAAATTTAAACCGTGCCAAATATGGTGGTAAAACGTTTTAGTTTACAGTCTAGCACAGTCATTTGTTAGTCAGAGTTCGGTTTTGGTGAAACTGAGACGCATCCACAAGATACACAGTGTTAAAATCAGCTCAGTGATAAAAAAAATTGAAATCAAGTATCAAGTTCACTCACCTGTACGATCTGAACACCAGGAGCGGGCTGCGATACGGACCAAACGGAACAGGTTTCAGCTCGCTCCGCAACTGCTGAGGCGCCATGGGGTCAAAGTCTACCTGAAAAACCTACCCGCACACACATACATACACTCATGAGTCATTTTTGTGTGTGTGTGTACAGCACCAGTAAAAGTATTTACCCAGTCTCACCCTTTTACTGGGCCGGATGTCCATTAGAGCACCCCCTTGTTTTTGAAGTTCGTGTCTCAACAGGTCTGGGACCAACTCAGACTGCTGGTAGCACTGCCGCAGCTCCTCAACGTTCAGTCCAAACAAGAGCAGTTCCATGGGGGGGGTGGATTGTTTGGTTGATAGTGTGACTGCGGTCGGAGTCGTGGGTGTGACCGGAGTCTCGGTGTGGCTGAGGTTGGGTTTAGTGAATGACCCGGACTCACGGAAAGAGCGGCGGCGGGTGGTGGGCATACTGGCGTTAGCAGGCAGCGGGTCTGCGCCCTCCGGGTCAGGTTCATCGCTGGGGTCGTCGCTAGTGAGCGTGAGTTTGTCCTGCGTGAGGTCGTGAAGCGAGGGCTGTGGGACGCTGCAGGGGATGATGGGAGTGCTAGCCTGACGCAATGCCTGCGCTTCTTTCAGCTTCTGGATCTTCAACGCGTACTCACTTTCCAGCTGCTGCAGACGTCTCTTCTGCACCATCAGGTCAGCATAGTACGAGTCAGGGAGGTCCCCACGCCGCCGTTTCCTCGCCTTCACACACACACAAACAAAACATTTACAGGCTGTTGTGACGGAAAGAAAAACTGTGTGTGTGTGTGTGTTTGTTTACTCACAGAGTGCTGCATGTTGGTGTGTTTGTAGTTCTCTCTCACTGTTCCTGTGTGAGACATCAGTTCTCTCTCCATCCTTAGAGCCTGGTGCTGTTTCACTGTCACACGGTGCTGCACACGCTGAACCTACACACATACACACACACACACACACACAAAACGAATCTTTCTGAGGAATCTGCATCAAGAAACACTGACTGCTATGAAACTCTGAGTATGTGTGTGCGTGTATGTACCTGTTCCTGCAGTTTTCTCAGCAGCACTCGGTTTGCGCTGGCTACTTTCTCCGCTGCGAGCAGCTGCTCTTTCAGTCGCACCACCTTGGCCTCAGCCAATTTCAGAGATTCTCTCTTTCTGAGCTCCTGCTGGTGGAGCTGCTCAAGTAGAGCCTGGTCCTTCTGCAGCTGAGCACTAACATACACACACACACACACACACACACACACACACACACACACACACATGAGAACTTCTTCAGCACTTCAGACACATTCACTCTGCTGCAGTACAATGTTAGAAATGTAAACACTGACTGGTGTTTAGCAAGTTTCTCCTCTGCATCACTGAATTTCACCGGTTTTCCCAAAAAGTCAACATCCGCATCAAACTCCACAGGAGAGGAAGTGGCAGACTCAGACTTCTTGATTCGCTGATTCTCCCGACTTTGTAAGAAACACACACACCATAAGATGTACACACAAATCACTTCGTATACACACACATCATTTTATACACACAGAAACACACAAAAAAACACTTCATACACATACACAATACTTTATACACAAACACAAAAGACTTCATACACACAGACACCACTTTATATACACAACATTTAGGTTTAGCTTAGAGTGGAATTAAAGCCTTTTATTGTTTATTACCTAAAAGAGTAAATAATTTGAAGGTATACATGACTCATCCTGTACCGGGCTTGCATTCATCCAATCAAATGCCATCTATAGTGTATATGCTCCGCCCCAGGATCAGTGGTTTGTGTTTGATTGGTTTGTGTTTTTGGCATGCGTCTTCACACACACCATTTCATTTCCCTGATATTTGATAAAATATATTTTGGGTGAAATGGGGTGGAGTTTGATTAAGTTGTTGGTCATGTGATTAATTTTTGGGGGTGTATTCAAAACACCTGGCAGAACGCCACTCTCTCAGACTGACAGACAGATTTATGGCTATACACCGTCTCCATCCCTCAGCGGCATCATTTTTTTTTCCGCTGATGAAGTACCTCCCGTGACATTGGCTTGGCTGTTGCACATTTTATTGTACACACCCTCACAGAGACTTCCTGTTTTAAAAGGAAACACCAGCATCATGGGAATGCTGTGCATGTAGGTGTGAGTCACCTTGTTAACTCTGCCCTCAGGAGGCGGTACTCCAGCGCAGCTCCCTCAAGTAAAGAATCTGGTGTCCTCAGCGGGTTGTTCTCTTTCTCGGCCACAGGAACAGGTCTTGGTCTCGACGCCTGCATAATACCAGGGGTATAAAACACGCCATGGTGAGCTAATAAAGCATGTGTCCTGTGTGTGTGTGTGTGTGTGTGTATGTGTGGGCATGCGGGCATGTTCTCTCACCTCCACGGTTCTCCGTGCCTCTTTAATCATGGACTCTAGACCACCAAACACATACTGTGCCGAGCTGGAGGCCTCAATCTCTGAGTCGCTGTCATCGGATGCGTTCAGACGAACGACCACGGCTTTGTGTCGTGGCAGCTGGAAAAACAACTGTAAATCACTGATTGGAAGCACCAGCATTGTTTCAGTGAGGTCACGAATATACAAAATACCCATTACTCTACAATGTTAGATCACAAACACCACACTACAGAATGATTGGGAACATGCGAGCCCGAGTGTGAGGACCTCAAACTGACTCTGATTGGTGGACTGAGAGGCGTGTTTAATTGCTGATACAGTATTTCATCAAACATGCAAGTATGAATACTTCAGTGTCAGGATGTCCTGTTCGAGCACTTGAACATAGTGAAGTGTTTACTAGCCACTGGCAAAGTGAAATGCTCAAATAGACAGTGTGAAATCTGAGGTGGTAACGTACCACCAGCGGTGCCCTGGATGCCGCAGCTCCTCGACCAAACTTGCTAGAAGTACGAGAGTGGGCGGAGCTGGTGTTGCAACTGAGAGAGACAGAAGCAGCAGGGGAGGCTCTGGTGGTGGGCGGAGCAACAGGTTTGAGGGGGGAGGGAGGTCCACTGTTACTGGACGTGTCCTAAAAGAAAAAAGGACCAATCAGGGACCAGAATACACTTTGAATACATCAACACCGAGTAAAATCATTGTGTGTGTGTGTGTGTGTGCTTGTAACCTCTGCTCTCACAGCGCGTTTGTTAGCTAGCGATTTAAGAAGCTCCTCCCTTAGCATCATTTCCTCTTCTTCTTCCTCATCAGCAAACAGAGGTTTGGGTGGACGCTCTGATTCCTCTGGAGGGGGCATTGGTGGGGGTGGGGGAGGGGGTGGGACCAGTGTAACCACACCCACTGGATCCACACAACCCTGAGATGTGTCCTGGAAAATGGAGAAAAACATCTCAGTGGTGACAAAACACCATTTTCTTTTTGCACAGATGAAAGTAGGGTTTACCTGTCTGAGAGGGGCGGGGCCTAAAGAGAACACTGGAACAGCAGCAAATAAAACCCCCACTGAACCAAACGGATCGTGTGCTGGAGAAGCAGCTGCAACGAAAAATCACCACTATTATTATGCAACACACACACACACACACACACACACACACACACACATACACTGTGCCCTCAAACAGTTAATTATTCACCTGGAGAATTTGTCTCACTGTCTGTATCCATGGCAACCTCATCATAATTGTCATATTGGTATAAATTACCCGTGGAGTCGAGTCCCTGTTTCAGCAACAACTTCCTGTGCTCAGAATCTAAGGACTTAAACACACACACAGACACTTAGAACTTATTAACTGGTTTGATCTAAACATTCTCTGGAGTTTGCGGGTGGTTCGTTGTAGAAGGAAAGCCAATAAAATTGAATTGAAGTTGAACTTAGTAAATAATTAAATGATGATTAATGTGAAAGATTAATAAGCTTAAGATTAAGAAATATGAGGCATTAAGAATAATTACAGGGTTGCTTAAATGGGATCTGGGTGACACGCTCGCAAACCTCTCCCCAGATGAGACCCCAACGATTGTTTCTATGCAGCACAAAACTACACAGCACGTCTTTCACTGAGCATCAGAGGAAAGTGGGAAAATATGGCCCAAGGTCACCAACATAGCCTCAACATGGTGAGAACGCCTGGAGTAAACAATCTCTCAGCCACTGTCTTCTCCAGTAGGTCAGGACAGAACTGACTGGAGAATAAAAGCCCTTGCTCTAGAGAGGTCGGGGTCTTCGGATGCTCATTTGAAGATCACACTTGCTGTGCTGAACTGCTAAACGCTTTGCTGATTTTTTTCCCCACTCTGACTGAATAAAACTGTTCCTGATTTTGAACCTACGTCTTTTGGTGAACTGAACCGTCTCTGCCACAACATCGTCTATCGTAATGACACAGCGAACCAATCAGATCGTTTATCCTACGAGGGGAGGGTGTGATCTGATTCTCCTGCAAACTCAGTAGAATGTTTTAATCAATTAAGAATAAAAGATAAACCATAACATTCATGATTTACTTTGCTTTCTTCGTGTTCCTTTGTAGAACATACCAAAATTATTGTTTACCTTAGTCTCAGTGGATATCGAAATAACTCCGTAACGTCCACCTCACCTTCAGAGGTTAACTGTCTATACGTGTGTGTGTGTGTGTCTCACCTTGGAGTGTGTGTGGTGTTTTCCTCCAACTAGTTTCATGAAGCGGTTGTATTGCTCCTCCTGATTGGACAGGTCTCTAATCTTTCGGATTTCCTCCTCCCTCTTCTTCTTCTCCTCCTCCTCTTCTTCACTCTTCTGCTTCTGTGCCTCCTGCTGTAACTTCCATGTCCTTAGCTGCTGCTTTCTCCACGTCTGCTTTGACACTAAACCCACAGACACATCCACACACCAGGAAATTTACAAACATATTTTTTCAAGTTTTGTGGGTAAAGTTATTACCCAGATCCAGTTTAACTGTGTGTGTGTGTGTGTGTGTGTGTGTGAGTTGATCCTTACTGTTTTTTCAAGACCGAACAGTATTCAAATACTTAACAGGATGATTTTTAATTTCCTGTGTAGTGTATGACATGTGGTTTGGGACACAAACCCGAGTTGTCTGAGAGTGTGTGCACAGCAGAGAGATTAACACACAGCACACTAAAAGCACAATACAACCAGCTCGCAACAGCATTTACGACCAAATCATACTTTCAGGAGATGAATATTAATGAGGATGTTGAATATTAATTAGGTGGCCATACCTGGGCTCAAAGTGTGTTTAGCAGGATGTCCTTTAGGTGGTGCTTTGCTCCGCTCAGTGCCCGGTCTACCGGGGGTTTTGCCCTTCTCCTGACCTTTGACCCCTGACCGACCCCTCCCAGCAGAAGCTGACCTGGTGGTGATGTGGTAGCGTTCGGGTGTGGTTTTGGCACGATTCAGTTTCTCTTTGCTCTCCTTCATCACCTGCTGCTCCTTCTGCTGCCACTTGCGACTAGCTGACTGCAGAGCGAGGAGGCGCAGCTGCAGCTCCGAGAGTTCATCGTCTTCATCCTACATCACACAGACAGACACAGCATTGCCACATGTTTCCTATTACATGAAGGTAGTTGGGCGTGTGTGTGTGTGTGTGTGTACCTTGCCGCGAGTTTTGCTAGTCTCTTTTCCCAGTGAGATACTGAGGTCTGAAGGCTCCTCCTCTTCCTCCTCTTCATCAGCTGATAAAAACACATACACAAACGTTAAACACATACACACACACGTTAGCGATCTAGTAATTCCTCCCCATCCACTTCTCTCACACTGTACCATTTGGCGTTTTCGGTTCAACAGGACTTTTTTCCACCTCCTTTTTCACCTCTTCATTTCTTTCCTTGTTCTTCACCTTATTTGGCTCCGCCCCCTGGTTGGTCTTGGTGTTCATGGCGTCTCTCTCCGCCGGCGTGAGCAGTTTCTGTCGGAGCGGCCGGAGATTAAATGCCTGGAACGCTTTCCTCTGCTCCTGCTCCTCTGTGGTTTCCAGCTGGTTCGTCTCTGCTTCCTGCGGCCGTGGAGACAGTGATGATGGTACCTCTGTGTTAGGAGTGCCCTCCTGCTCCCTGTATGGCGAGTCCTCATCCTGTTTCAGCGCTCTCCTCTCTTGGTTACGGATGCACTCAAGTTCCAGCTGGATCTGTTTGTACTTCAAAAGCAGATCCTCAAAGCTCTCGTCCATGCCGCTTTCCGGCTTCGTGGCTACGTATGCGGGTTTACGACCCGCCGGCCGGCCGCCCTGCTTCTCTGATACAGAGTTAAGGAAACTTCATTGCATCACACAGCGTTATGCACATCACACACACACACATTAAACAATAATCATATGGAATAATTAAAATGTGACAGTCTTTAACACTGACACTATGATGACTAGAGGTTCTGAGTTCAAATCCTTAGCCTCAGAAGTTAACAAGTCTCTGACAGACTGTTAGATTCAGTGGTTAAGGTTCTGCATGGATCAGAGAGTTGTGTAGTCGAAGCCACTCAGTGAGAAACACTGATTAGGATTAGAGATCATGGATAAAGGATACGCTTCCAGTTGGGTGAATCTTTTCGATATATATTTCTGCCCCTGCCGGCCCCTCGCGCTCTCGCGTCCCCGCGGCCCTCCGCAGCCCTGCCCCGGTACCGGAACCTGCCCAGAGCTCCATGACTGCGCTCCCAGAAGTTGGATCGCGCACTGGGTGGCTCTAACCGGTCCGGGCCGGAGGGACACGCGGGGAACGGAACATGCAGCAAGGGTCCGGGTCTGAAGGGCGGTGGCAAAGTCCGGAAGTCCTTCCCCGGTCCGGATCCGGTAGGTTTGGGTCGCGGTGTAGAGGTTTTAGGTTTCCGCGATCCGGTTCCAGGCCTCGCGCCCTGCGGTTTGTGCTGCTGTTTCTCCTCCGCCTCGTCGTCACAGATCTCCCC
Organism: Porochilus rendahli; assembly: GCA_039654305.1. Classification (NCBI taxonomy): domain Eukaryota; kingdom Metazoa; phylum Chordata; class Actinopteri; order Siluriformes; family Plotosidae; genus Porochilus; species Porochilus rendahli. The sequence goes on along the minus strand of JBCNYG010000022.1, from coordinate 23,093,793 downwards.
GTCCTCCAGCTCCCCGTCCTCCCGCGGAGACCCGCCGCTCGCACTCGGATCCATTCCCCCGCTCTCTCACCTCGCTCTCAGTCCGCGCTCATGTTCCGATTAGACCCTCAGTTTAATCCGCGTCTCGGCTCTGATCTCCGAGTTCACACCATCCGCAGCTTCTGCTTCGAAAATAAGCGACGAGGAACCGAAAACCTGAAACAAACGATTCAAAGTATCGCGAGATCAACACGCAGTCAGGACAAGTGAGGCAGGCAGTTATCGCGATGTTTCTGTGAGCGACAATCCGGAAACAGTTTGACTCTCGCGAGATTTGCATAACAGAACATTTCCTTCATGTTCACACCGATTTAATGAAGTTCTCTCTTTTTTACCTAAACCACAATCAAGCAGAAAAATCAGTGTAAAAGAAAAGCCAAACAATAAACAATGACCAAATAACATAATTCTTCTGAATAAATGTAATACTTTTGATAAATGACAAAAAGTAAAAACAACACCCATTGCGTTCACACACACATACACACATACACACACATACATATATATATATATATATATATATATATATATATACATACATAT
>JBCNYG010000022.1:23013981-23024019 GCA_039654305.1 Porochilus rendahli | reverse complement strand
ACACACACACACACACACACACACACACACACACACACACACACACACACACACACACACACACACACACATAGCCACCATCAACACACTGTACATTCATAAAGAAAAACGTCTGGTTTTGAGTTTAAATCCCAGAACCACCTTCCTGTACTATACACACCACACACTAAGCATTACACATTACAAAGTAAACAATACAAACTACAAATTACTCCTGGGTGACTAAATTGTGTCAGACGTTTATGGGAATGGAACAGGGCAGGAGGGACTTAATCTAGAGGCAGTGTAGGAGAGGAAGTGTTAAACCCAGGATTAGATCACTGACACAGGGAGAGAGATTAGTGCGAGTGAGTGATTAGTGTTAAATGATGGACATTTACTGAGGTTCTGATGGGGAATGGGTTCTGCAGCCAGCAGCTCAAAACCACATCTCGGTAAATACAAACCATTATTTTATATCTTAAATCTCTGTATCTCTGTCTGTTCCTCTCTCTCTCTCTCTCTCTCTCTCTCTCTCTCTCTCTCTCTTACTCTCTGGGTCTCCCTCTCTCTGTCTCTCGCTCTCTTTCTATGTCAGTCTGTCTTGAACGCATTCCTATCCTTCTAATCCAACAATGTAGTTATTTATCTACCTGTCCATTCTGCCTGTGTGTGTGTGTGTGTGTGTGTGTGTGTGTGTGTGTGTGTGTGTGTGTGTGTGTGTGTGCGCACGCTGTACTGATGATAATGATAATAATGAAGCACAATGACAGTGTGATGTTGCTCTCGGTGTGTTCTGTCATGGTGGGTTAACATTGCCACTGTTCTCGTGACACTGACACTCAATCCACTTTAACACACACACACACACACACACACACGTCGACTGCAGCAGATAAATTTGAATTACTTCTTAAATCCTGTAAAAAATTTGGGAAAGGGATTCCTATGACAAAGATAGATATTTATTCTGAGATGGTGTTGTGATGGTGTTTAATCTGTTTACTTTTTACAGTAAATGAAGCTGATTCGCCACAGCAGTCCCCGGACAGCGCCACATCACTACCCTCATCTTTATCTCTTTCCTGTCCCCTAGCCCCGCCCATCATCATAATCACAGCTCCATCTCGGGAAAACCTGTTGGCTCCAAGTACCGGACACTCCATAGTAGAGGCTAACCAGGAACGCAGGCCACGCACGCCTGTGATTGTGGGAGGGCGTTTCATTATCAGCAGGGCCTAACCCTCTTCACCACCATCTACTCTCTCTCTCTCTCTCTCTCTCTCTCTCTCTCTCTAGTAGATTTTATGTTCAGTTGGGAGCAGATCTGTTTATACTCTGTACAAATATGTACAATATTAATAAAACTTTTATAAAGCCACGTAAAACCTTTCATATGTCAGAGATTATTATGAATATACAATCCCGTCACACTAAATGTGTGAGTAAATATATAAATGAAATTCTTATGTGAGATCTTTATGAATAATCAAATGCTATTGGCGTTATTAGAGCGTGGACAGAGTATCACATGACCTCACAACCAAATCCCGCGTAACCGCTTATTCCACCTAACATCCCGCGATATTTCGACTTGGCTAATCGAAACCATAAAATAGCTAACGTGATAGTGTGTTATTGGGCACAGTAGTGTGTATTGCACTGAGAGCGTGGATGAGATGGAGAACGCGGCGGATCCCGAACCAGAACCCATCAGGCTGAAATCTCTTAAAACCAGCAGGACCACTACTGTTCCACATACCGAGCGGGTAAGCTAATGCTAATGCTAATGCTAATGCTAATGCTAGTTATACATAATGAGTGTAACTTTCATTAACTTGAATAAAAATCTCTTTCTCTCGCTCTTTCTCTCTCTATCTCTATCTCTATGTCTGTCTGACTGTCTGTCTGTCTCTGGTGTGTCAAATTTTGTCAAAACTGCTATGTTACTGTGTGTGTCTTAGTTGGGGAACTGTAGGAGTGTCAAAGAATTTGAGAAGCTGAATCGCATTGGAGAGGGAACATACGGCATTGTGTGTGAGCTTCTCTCACTCACTCACACTCTCACACACACACACAGTTTATTCACTTTGCACCCTTATCCTGCTAATCCCTTACAAGCCTTATTAACAGTAGTAGTGTTAATGATAATAAATCTGTCAGTAATAATAATAATGTGTGTGTGTGTGTGTGTGTGTGTGAGAACAGACCGAGCCCGTGACACACGCACATATGAGATTGTGGCCCTGAAGAAAGTGCGCATGGATAAAGAGAAGGACGGTAAGTCCCAGCTGTGCGTGTGTTCTTTGTCTGGTCACACAAACACTTACCTGGTTAAACCATATTATGTGTGTGTGTAGGGATCCCTATCAGCAGTCTGAGAGAGATTACGCTCCTCCTAAGGCTCAGACACCCAAATATTGTGGAGCTGAAGGAGGTGGTGGTTGGGAGCCAGTTAGAAAGGTGTGGGATGAAAACACACACACGCACACACACTCTCTCTCATAGTAGTATCCATAAACTGCATAATTTCCCATACATTGTGATATCATCATGTGAAGCATCTAAATGTCTGAAAAATTACAAGTGCTCTGTGTGTTCTTTCTAGTCTGTTTTTGGTGATGAGTTATTGTGAGCAGGATTTAGCCAGTCTCCTGGAAAACATGCAGTCTCCCTTCTCAGAAGCACAGGTAATCTCCCATTCCCGTTTGTTCTTGTTCTTATTCTCTCTCTCTCTCTCTCTCTCTCTCTCTCTCTCTCTCTCTCTTTCTCTCTCTCTCTCTCAACATACCACACATACACATCTCTTCACATTCAGTCAGTGTTGTACTGTGTGTGTGTGTGTGTGTGTGTGTAGGTGAAGTGCATTGTTCTGCAGCTGCTCAGGGGTCTGGTGTATCTCCATCACAACTTCATTCTGCACAGGTGAGAGACACATCCATTAATTTTCGTATGCCTGTCATCAAATAGACTCACTTTCTTTGAGACACACACTGTATCTGACATGTTCACTCTCCTTACAGAGATCTGAAGGTGTCTAATCTACTAATGACCGATAAAGGGTGTGTGAAGATTGGTCAGTGTCAGCGCGCACATGCGCACAAACACACACACACACACACACACACACACACACACACACACACACACACACACACACACACTCTCTCAATTCTGTATATTTAAAATGTGGATGTTTGTGATATTGACTGTGTGTATGTAGCGGATTTTGGCCTGGCACGTGTGTATGGTGTCCCTCAGCCGCCCATGACTCCTAAAGTAGTGACGCTGTGGTGAGTGTTACATCATCACCTTCGCTGTTCAGCTGTATCCCCTGCCCTTAAACCGCTGACATCAATATCTATGACCTAATTTCCTGTGTTCAGGTATAGAGCACCCGAGCTTTTGCTAGGTACCAAGACACAGACCACTGCACTGGACATGTGGTACGACCAATACACTAACCTGTCACTAACTCATCAATCGCAATTTAAAGTGTTTATATACTCACACTGCTACTGAGTTCTGGATAGATTTTGGTTACAAAAATGTCTGTGTGTGTGTGTGTGTGTGTGTGTGTATGGTGATGGCCACAAGAAGCTTTATGATGCTTTGAAGCATCTTAACCTATTGTATCAAAAAAATATATATATAATTTTTCGAGGCTTCAAACACTCACTAGAGACACCTACTGGTGTCACATCAACAGCTATATTTGGATTTTTTTGTCACACAAAATCTCTTCTGGTTAAATGACCAGTTGAATCTTAAATTTATAATAATAATTTAATGACTTATTAATAAAATTCATAAAAATAATGACCGCTGTGTTATAGGTGTTGTTTATTTCTTTGTTTAATATGATTTATTCACGAATAAAGGCAGCACAAAATAAACTGGGTTTATTACCAGAAATTACCTTATTTGATACCATTGCCAAGGTTACCACAGAGTATTAGGGCTGTAGTCAGAATTTAAAAAATTGGTGATTTTGAGATTAAAGTGAACATGTTGTGAGAATAAAGTTGTAATATTACATTAATAAAATAAAATATTTTAGAGGAGAATAAAATATCGCTAAACTTTACAAGATGCTTTATGTCTCATTTTTACCACAGGTGGCAAGCTGCTCTTATGATTTTTCCTCTGTGCTCGTGCAAGTGTATGATTTTTATTCTCATAAATGTATAACCTTTTTTCATCTAACATCCCAATTTTATTCACATTTTATTAACATTGATTTATCAAATTATTAGAACTTTTTTGATATAACAGTATGACTTTATTATTGAAGTCTAAACTAATCAGTTCAACATGCTGCCTATAAAACCCATGAACCACTTCTGAAACTGGGACGACTTGCCAAATGAATCTTCACTCTATGGTCGTGAGGCTTCATTGGTCATCTATCATGTGATTATGCGAGAATGATCGAAGCCTTGAAATGAGGTTTTCTACTTGATATACGCTTCAAAGTCTCAGATTCAAGTCTCCCATCAATGTGTGTGTGTGTGTGTGTGTAGGGCAGTGGGATGTATCCTGGCTGAACTCCTGGCTCATAAGCCCCTGTTGCCGGGCAGCTCAGAGATCCAACAGCTGGATCTGATTGTTCAGCTTTTGGGAACACCGAATGAGAACATCTGGCCGGTACACAGATACTGAGAGAAACATTTCTGGGTGAGGTTTTTAATATGAAGCTGTTGTTGAGTGTGTATATGTGTGTAGGGCTTCTCGCGGCTCCCACTGGTAGGTCAATACAGTTTAAGGAAACAGCCGTACAACAACCTGAAGAACAAATTCACCTGGCTGTCAGAGGCTGGACTCCGCCTCCTCAACCTGCTCTTTATGTACAACCCCAAACGCAGGTACACACACACACACACAAATATATATATATATAGTTTATTCTTAGTTTAAATGCATGGATGTTTAAGCACAATGAAGCTTCTTGCTGTATAAAGTGTTTGTGTGTTTAGAGCCTCAGCTAAGGACTGTTTGGAGAGCTCATACTTTAAGGAGAAACCACTGCGTGAGTATCGTGTGTGTGTGTGCTTGTGTGAGACTGTGTGAAAGATGTTAATGGTGTGTGTGTGTCTGCAGCGTGCGAGCCAGAGCTCATGCCCACCTTTCCTCACCATCGGAACAAACGTGCGGGACCTGTTGCAGAATGCCAATCAAAACGGAGCAAAGCAGGCCACTCTCTTGCATCCTGACCTTCTATAGCCAATTAGAAAAGAGTTGTAACCTTGGGACCAAGAGCCAATCATACTGAAATGCCTTCTCACTTTGAGATCCAATCAGAAGGCAGTATGTGTGATAACATACATGAGAGAGTAGAGCTTCCACAACAATCCCGAAAGAGGCAACATATGACTGTTCATTTGCTGAGGATGGGACCAGGTGATGTGGGATCCTCATGTGTGTTACTTGGCATTAATACTTGACAGAGTAAATTACCCATGACGGACCCTAAGGCTCTCACGTTCAGGGTACTCCAGGTTTTTTGAGTTCAGTGTGTATGAATCACCTGGTGTCCAGGTGCTTGATGCATATTGGTTATATCAAGACTCCCCACACACATCTCTAAACCCTAAACCCCAGAGTGAAATACAGTGGGCCCCAAATATGGGCCAAATTTCCTTTCTTCATTCATTTATTTATAATGACACTTCAAGAATAATTCTGTAGTGGTCTTTATTATGATGGTAATTTAGCATGAATATTATTTAGCTTTCCTGTCTTACAGAAACCACAGCTCTAAAACTTGTTTTTTAACATCCACCCTGTGATCCATTCATTTGTGATTAAGGTTGATACTGAATTAAACCGCCATCACCGCCATCCCACCTCTAACTACTCTCCAAAACAATTTATTTTTGTACAAAACACCACAGCTCCTTTAAACATGGCATATATAAGTAAGTAAATAAATAAAACATTTTTCTCCTGATTATTTTATTTTAAATTTTTTGTCTTCTTTATTTACAAACACAATGTTCTATTTGCATCCGACTCCGTCCTGCTTGCATCCTGATTAGAGTCAGCTGATCTGGTGACATGATATCTGTTTAGTGTGACATCAGTTCTGTCGAAGTTAGTGTTTGAATTTCACTAAAAACACAAAAGAGGAGAAAAAACACCAAAGGTGAGTCCACAAACATTTAGGTATTGCTCGTGTGTGTTGGTTACTGTCAGTGTTTGGTAATGTTAGTGTTGTTAAGGTAGAGTGCTGTTACATAAGAGAGCTGCAGAATGTGTGTAATGGTGAAGGTTCGGGGGTGTTGTGTGGTGGTGAATGAATGAATATTTGTGTATGGTGTTGATTAGTGTTTATGGTTGATGTGTTCAAGAAAGTGTTTGTGAATGTTGTAACTGAAGTGGTATTTTATGTGTTTATAACGTGTGTACTATCGGTGTACGGTACAATGATGTTGAGAGCATGTATGTGTAAGTGTATAGAAGTATGTATATTAGTGTGTGTATGAGTATCAGTGTTCAGTACAGTGATGTTGAGAGTATGCAAGTGTGTTGTAGTAGTAGTAATTGTGTGTGTTAGTGTGTTTTTCAGTGTGTGTAATTGTTATTGTTTGTATATGAGTGTCGGTGTTGAGTGTACAGTACAGTGAGGAGAGTGTGTGTTAGTAACAATTACATACACTTGTATAAACACTATGTGTATATGAATATCAGTGTGTAGTACAGTGATGCTGAGAGTGTGTGTGCGCAAGTGTTTGTGTGTGTCAGTGTTTGTACCAGGGTGGTTGAGAGTCTATAAGTGTTCAGTTCTGTTGGAGAAGATGACGGTTCCTGGTTCCTGCAAGAGTGTGATGTGGAAAACAGGTTTTGCATTCGGATCACGGAAACATGGGAAAATCCCCCATTTGTGCAGTGGGAGAATTTGACTGCTGGTCACAATCCTGCTACAACGACAATCATTTATTCCTCAGAAATTTATTTCTTTATGACACACATACACACATGCAAACAAACACAGGAGAACAGAAAGAATTCCCATGACCTTGAGTTCAGCACTTCCTGTTTTGGCATTAAAAAATGAGATATATTTCACACTCCAGTCAGATAGTGATGTCATTTCGCACTGATAAAAACTTTATGAATCAAATTATTGTTCTCAATCATTTTTTCAGTGTTATTTACTAAGACATGTCCAGTTCTTGTTAGGAATACATATATCACTCTTTTAGTTAATTTATTAATAGTTTTTAAAGTGATTTTAAAATCCTTGTTTTTGTTAAATTTCTTCTGCTTTAAAGTTTTATAATTTTTTTTAGTTTATGCAAAAAATACAAATAATTAAACATTCAAGTAAATAAATGAAATTGTAAATTTTAATATAATTAGGTATATGTTAAAAAAACATTAAAGCTTAACATTTGGTGTTGATGCGAATTTATTTATTTATTTTTAAATCTTTTTTCCAGCTTCTTTGTTAAGTATGAATTATAAAATTCCAAAAGTGAAAAAGCAGGAAGTAGTTTATGAAGTAAATGTAATCAGTGGTACATTTTATCAGGTCAAAACAGAAAAATAAGAGATAAACCCCATAAAGGAGTCATGTGTCCTTATTGCAGCATTATATCTCTTTTTAAAAGTTTAAATAACTTAAAAAAAACTTACTGTTTAACTCCATTTTTGTCATACTCGCTCCTGTAAAGTCCTTGCAGATTGTTGGACAGTTCCCCTACAAACTCGGTGTAGAGTCTGTAAAACTGTCCTGCATTTAATTTCTCACTCAGGTGAAACATGAGGTGCTGTGTTTTACGGATGGTGCGTGTAGACATGATGGATGGAGCAGGTGAGCCAGTGAGCGTACTCAGTGTGGCCTCAGCAGTCAGGTTCAGCTTGTTGGTGTGAATCAGGATCATATCCGTCTCCTTCCCACATTCGAACACCACACTGGAGTTTCCTGTGAAGACATAGCGGCCTTCTGAGTTCACTTCAAGACCTGGCCATAATGTGACGTGGTAGGAAACAGGACATTCCGGGAGATGACAGCTGTCTGATGAAGCCGTTGGAGATCTTGAGTGATCGACAAATGAAAGAAACTGGAATGTCCACAGACCAACGAGGATGGACACGGACACGACGGACACTACAGTGCAGATAATGCACATAGTACTGAAGTGACATTTTACCATCTTACCCTGATTATAAACTCACACTCAACTCACACTCGCTCTGAGAATATCTGAGTCCAGTCTGAATTTCTGTGTATTTATGCATCAGTATCAGTGGGAGAGGCACCGAAATATTAATGAAACATCATAAACATAATTTATTACATATTACTGTGTTTACACAGCCACAGCTCTCAGTAAGTTTAACTACACATGAGTGTGAAAATACGGACACGATATAATAAGACATGAGAACATATAATCAGATACAAACAAAAAACAATGAGATACAACAATCAAAGATCACTGAATTTGGGTTGAATTCAGATAATACAGCTTTTGTTTATAAAAACAATTCTTATTCTTTCTGAAGAGAGAATTTGAGTGTGTGGGAATTTTAAATCATGTATCTGATAAAACTTCACCCAAGTGCTACTGAATAAGTATGTTATATCAACCATCTCCACTATCGCCATATATGTTGCTGTCAGAAACTTTGGTGTCTGAACTGCCCTGTAGTGCAGAGTTTCTCAAACTCCTGTCCTGTGCATTTCAGTGCTTTGCCTGCTTTTCACACCCTCTTCATGTCCTGAAAAGCTGTTAATTAAATGAGTTAAATCAGGTGAGCTAGAAACAAGGAAAACAATAAAATATGCAAAGATAAAGAGATATATGCATATACCTACATACACATATATACACATACCTATATGTACACACACACACACACACACACACACACACACACACACACACACACATATATATATATATATAATCCTGTATTCATCTATCCACATATTTACGCATGCACAGACTTATACATTTATCGACATAATAACACGTTTAGAGACATATACATCTCTCACACTTTCTCACATTCCCACATATATACAGACATACACAGAAGGGTGCATAATATGTCAAAGGTGCATGGTATACACAGGGTGAGAGGTAGAGGTTTTTAATCATAAGGTGCATGATGCTAAAATATCATGTGATGTTCAAGACCTTCTCTAAACATGAATATTATACTTAAACACGAGTACTGCACTTAAAGAATAATATTGCACTATTACAGAAGGTGGTCTGAATGATGGTCATTCAGTCAGTGTATGTGGTTGTGGTGGCGGGATTGCACGTTAAACAGCTTGTGGGTAAAATTTGTTCCTGAGTCTGTTAGTTTTTGTTTTGAGTATCCTGTACATTTTTCTGGAGGGGAGTGTGTGTGTGTGTGTGTGTGTGTATGTGTGAAGAGCATGTTGAACCACATTGTATAGCAGTAGGTCAGGAGGCTCTTGATGGCGGAGCGGTTAAAGTTTGTCAGTAGGGGACGGAACAGGCGGGCTTGTCTGTGTTTCCTGAGGAAGTACATCCTTTGTTGTGCCTTTCCCACCTGGTGAGAAATGTTTGTGGTCCAGTTGAAGTCAGCACAGATGTGGACTCCAAGAAACTTGAAGCACTCCACCCTCTCTACCTCCTCTCCATCAATATAGAGGGCAAAGGGCTCATTTTGTTTAGATCTCCTGAAATCCATTATCATCAACTTTGTCTTGGATGTGTTAAGGTCCAGGTTATTGTTGTAATCTAGAATCTAGAATTTAGAATATGCTCTGCATCAGCACCAAAATCTAAAGAAGTGTTACTTGGGCTGAATTCCCACCCCTCCAAAAAATAAATCAAAATCCATATACAACACACAATAATATATTCATAAATTTATGTATAAACACACAAACACATACAAAAACAAGGCTTTCTTGGCAAATCATTAAGCAAATAATAAATATGTAAACAAATAAATAATCAAGCCACCACCCCTAATGGAACACACACAGACACACACACACACATGCACAAGGTTTTACTTCTTGTATACATTTATGCAATTTTATACGGATATAAAGCATAAATGTACATT
>JBCNYG010000022.1:22966467-22977001 GCA_039654305.1 Porochilus rendahli | reverse complement strand
ACGCCCGAGCTGGGAATCGAACCCAGGACCTTCTTGCTGTGAGGCGGACGTGCTAACCACTACGCCACCGTGCCTCCTACACTCACACCATATAAAGTAAACTGGTGATACTTATATTTTTACCCCTTAAGCTCAGCTCTCACTGATGTGTCATTAATCTTAAGTAAGAATTTGTCATTTTTAAATAGAGGAAAAAGAAAGACGCTCCCCCAGCTATCCCTTGCACACCGGTAAGGGGAGAGACAGCACTGAAACACGATGATTCATCAGCTTTTCTCATTTATTCCAAAAAGTTCAGGAGTTTTTATACAGGCGTATCCATGGTCATGTACGAGACGAATGATCAGTTGAAACAAAGTGCTGTGTGTAGTGGATGGGATGGGACAGTCCGAGAACACAGAAATTAACAGAAGTACAACATGTACATATTTCTGGTCACTAGGATACTGTTTCTTTGTTTATTGAACACAAAGAAAAAAATGTACTTCACCACTAATCAAGTATGTTACAATAATTACACCCTGAAATAACCGTGTTAGTGTGGAAACAACACAGTTGTTTTTGGTCTGTTGTTAAAACAGACCAAAAATATTAATATTAGCACCAACATTAAAAATAACACTAATGTTAACACAAGAATAGTAATACCCAATAATATTACTGTTAATCTTAGTGCTATTTTTAACATTATTTTTATATTTATTATTTATTTATAACAGTATTTTTTCTTCATAGTATAAATTAACATTAATACTTACATTAACATTAAAAATAACATCAATACTCACTCTTTTGCCAAACTACTTTATCTTGTTAAGGCTGTAGGGGAGGATGAGCCTATCTCAGCCGACATTGGGCAAAGGTTGGGTACAGCCTAAATAGACCATCGCAGGATGACACACACAATCCATCACACTCACACCTAGGAGTAGTTTGGAACAGCCAATTAGACCAACATCAATACTAACATTAATATTATGATTAACCCTAACATTAATAAGAAAACTATCATTAACAAAGAAAATAATCTACCCTGAATAAAACAACAATACATCATCATCATCATCATCTTCTTCTTCTTTTTTCTCTCTCTCTGTCTGTCTCTCTCTCACACACACACACACACACTATGGAGTTGAATGTTTAGCTTGAGGTTTGATTGAGCAGGTAAGAACTCTGACACACACACACACGCACACACGCACACACACACACACACACACACACACACACACACACACACACACACACTGCATTTAATGAATTTTTATTTGTGTGTTTGTGTGTAGCAGTGTGTCAGTGCAGAAGCGGACATGTAAGGCTGCGACATGCGCCACACACCGCTTGGCAGACTTCTTGAGCCGTTCTGGTGGATCAAACAGCAACAGCTTCATTCCCACCAATGTAGGCTCACATGCCTTTGGGAGGCGCCGGAGAAACAGACATGCTTGAACCACAGTACATAGAATATGGTCAGTACACACACACACATACACACACACACACACACACACACACACACACACACACACACACACACCAGGTCCTGTAAGTATAAGTGATGGGAAAATAACTGAGTCATTCTAATTCATTCTAAACATTCGAAAATATTTAAAATAGTAGAAATAACAGGTATTATTATTATTATTATTATTTAACAAATATGCTGTTGACAAAGAACCTACACTTCACATAAATACTTAAAAGGAATTAAATCAAAAGAGAATCTTATTGCTGCACATCAGAGAAAAAAAAGACACATGTAAACTCCACCCATAAAACAGACTATATCTGCTATATAGCACCCATCATAAATATATATATTTGTGTATGTGTGTGTATTTACCCCATTTTGCTCTCTAATTAAGTTGCATCCAATCACCAACAGACAAGAATTGCCTCCCTATCACGTATGACCACCAACCAACCCACCAGCACACACACACCATAAATGAATTAATGAATTAATGAATTAATGATTATTCTCTGTATTTCAGAGGCAGCGCTGTGTTGTGTCTGATCTGAGGAAATATCTCACCCTACATCATAACTACAACCTGATCCACATGGTGTGTGTGTGTGTGTGTGTGTGTGTGTTTAATACCCACTATTTTGAATTGTTCTCTATTTCTTGCAAAACAAAGTCTGCTTGCTTTGTGGTTCATCAGGAATCTGATTTTTATATAAATTGATTTGAAATAAAAAGAAATAAAAGTGCAGTGATTGGAGTTTGTTACTTATGATAAAATTTTCTAATAATGTGTTCAAAATATTTTTAATATAATTGGGTGTATTTGTGTTGTGTGTGTACGCTGCATTTCAATGCTGGCCAGCAGAGGGTTTTTGTGTGTTTGTGTGTGTGTGTTACAACCAGCATTAAATTTCACTCCTGATACAAACACTCTAATAATACATAATTAAACAGACGTATGATTAGATTTCTGTAAGAAAACACACCCACTGTACACACGTTGGTCCAGGTGACGACTCACAGCTGTTTATGAATTATCTTATTAATTAACATCAGTGGTAGACACGTGAACACTTCGCATTAAAATTTTATATATATAATATATATATAATGTAATACGTCTCAATTTAACATCACTCAACCACTCACTTACTTGACGACCCGCTTAATTCTACGAGGTCGCAGGGAGGCTGACACCACCGACACTGGGTGAAGGCGGGGTGCACCCTGAACAGCTTGCCAGCCCATTGCAGGACAACACACAGACAACCATTCACACTCACACCTGGGGCATTTTGGAACCCCCAATAAGCCTAATGTGCAGGTCTTTGGACTGTGGAAGGACGATCTAAACAATCTTCTACAGACAAGAGAGAGACTTCCTGTACCAAAGAGAAATAAAATAAATTAATTAATAAACAAGTTAAAAAGCACAGATTTATACATTTTAAATAGTTGTGTATAACACTGTTGAGGATGTTGATGCTCGCTGGTTTTCAGCTAGAAATTTGGCAGAGCTTGTTGCCATGGTAACGTGAAGCTGACTCCATCGCTTTTGGATGGGCTTTCAGGATAAGCACTAAGGTCTGAAATTATTTTACATTATGAAACAGAGAGGAGAAGACTTAGTGTAGTGGTGAGCATGTCCACCTCACAGCAAGAAGGTCCTGGGTTCGAGTCCCAGGCTCGGCGAGGGCGTTTCTGTCTGGAGTTTGCATGTACTTGCATGCGTTTCCTCCAGTTACTCAAGTTTCCTCCCACAGTCCAAGGACATGTACATTAGGCTAATTGCCTGTTCCAAATCGCCCCTATAGGTGTAAGCATGAGTGTGAACAGTTGTCCGTGTTGCCCTGTGATGCTCTGGTGAGCTGTTCAGGGTGTACCCCAGCTTCGACCCAGTTTCGGCTGAGATAGGCGCCAGTATCCCCGCAACCCTGATAGGATTAAGCGGCTCAGAAAATGAGTGAGTGATGAGTAAGTGAATTAAAGTGTACAGTTCAGTGGATCTGGGTCAGTGCTACTGAATGCTCTGGAAAGTGTTAATATAGTTTCCTGAGAACTGAGAGAAGGATAGTCTTTATTTTACATGCTTTAGAGTATGGATTATGTGTGTGTGTGTGTGTGTGTGTGTGTGTGATAATAAAGTGAGTGACTCGGATGAGAGTGCACCTCTTCACTATCTAGTACAGAGAGTTATAAACCTGTGTGTGATTCACACCTGTAATGTGACGTGACGTGATGTGAACAAAATAATGCAGAGGTGTGAATCGGTGTGAACGTGGAAGGTGGAAGGCACCGTAAAGCCGTCAGTCTCACGTAGCTGGAATTACATCACTGTAGATGACGACATGCTTTCTGTCTTTCCTGACGGTCAACCGACATTATCCTATATACGTTCCACGCACTTCTGTTGGAATGCCTGACAGCTGAGGATAAATGTTAAGAACAGGGAGGGCATGGCTTCCATATATGGAAAGTTTGGTTGGGTCAATGTGAAGTCCATTGGGCTTTTACACCCTAGTTTCACAGATTCTCACGTTTCTCACTCACTTATTAATTTACTGAAGCACTGTATCCTATTAGGGTGACCGGGAGGATGGTGCCCATCTCAGCCAACACTGGCCGAAGACAAGGTACATCCTGAACAGCTCACCAGGCCACAGCAGGGCCGACACACATCCAACCATTCACACTCACTTACACACCTAGGGGCAATTTGGAACAGCCAAAGTGGAATAACACAATGCACACTACACACATTAAGAACAGGATTACATCATGTTACAAACCTCACCTTATTTCTTACAAACATACCAGCACTGGACATTTAGTTGTTTTGAGAGTTTACTAGCTTAAACAGCATGATTATTAGTAATATAACCATAAGTTAGTTTGGAGAACAGATAATAATCAGATCGGCTATTCCCTCAATGGCTCAGACCAATGTCTCCAAGTCAGTATGTCTCCTCGTTCACAGAGAGCCAGACAATTTACAAATTTTTTGAAAGAATAAAAACCAAACAAACAAAAAAGCAAGTAGTGAGTGGACCTGTGCGCCATCTCTTATAGGCACCGATATCTGATGTTTGTTGGAAAAGCCAGCCACCGCCGATTATATCCTGTAGCATATTATCGCTTCCTATGTAAACTGGATTCTTACTCTTACTTTTGTAATATGCTGCCTGCTGAAGCTATGCATGGTTATATAACTTATAGCATTTTAGCCTACAGTACAGATCACAAAAAAATATATTTCTACATTTCTGTGATTTATATCAGGAAACTTCAGGCACCTGGCCTGTCACTGCTCTAAGCCTTGAGACTGTTATAAAAAAAACAAACAAACAATTTTAAATATGTGTATAGTTTCCTACATCATATTTGTGTATCATATTTGCATGTGGCTATTTAAGATTGATAAGATGTAAGATTGTTATTACAGACAAATCACAATTAATGTCTTAATAAAGGCCCTGATTACATAAATTTAATACAGGATTTTATTGCATGTTATTGCAGCTGGCTGGCTCCCAGGTCTACTAGTAAGTATGCCAGCAAAGTACCAGATTCTGGTCAAAGTCTTTCCTAAGAAATATTCCACCACACTACCCCAACCAGTAATACAGCACACCCCTCAAACCCCCTCAGTAATGGTACTGCATCATAGACCTGCTGTCAATACTTCATTTCTCTGTGTTTTCATGTTTCTTCTTTGCCCATCAGGAATACTGGTATTATGGATGAGTACCTTCAGAAAGCTCTCATGCATCTGTTCATCTATATTTTGAGCCTGAAGGGCTGTGTCAGTTAAGGATACTTAGCTCCATTACTGCTGCCTTTGGTGTCAGCCATGTTGCAACAATCATGTGGAGCACAAAGTATTTTCCCAAACATGAACATGGAGAAATGTAGACCAACAAGTGTCTTCTGGAATGGGGTTTTATGGTTTTATGTTTTCGATGGTGATGGGGAACTACGAGTAACTTGTGGTGCTCTATGGCTTTGCCAGTGCTCCGGGTATGATCAACATGTATGTAATTGTGCACATTAATGATATCTCGGTGTACTCACATGGCCTGCAGGAGCACATGTATCATGTATTGTCTTGGCTTTTAAAGATATCAGTTTCATAAAATTCATCTATATTTTCTCCCTTAAATAGTCATACCCAACCGACCGTTCTTCCCTATCATACAACAGATACCAACCAGGGAGGGTGAAGGTCACCATGTCAGTCATCACCATTCCTCCAAAGAATGTCAACTGAACTGTTCTTTTGAACTGCTAGCCAGGAGCGGTGTAACATATTTGGAGGAAAGCGCTATCCACCCTTTTGTATACATGGGCTCAGAGATGAAGCACATGATTGGCTAGTGTTGTTTCTAAGTGACAAAAAAGAGAACATATGCCATCCCTCCCTCACTGAGAGCTCAGCCTATTAGCTACAAATGACTGTGTATATCACCCAGGGATTGAAATTTCTAACTCTTTCTAACAATTTTATGTTGCACCACACAGGTGGCAGTAATCACTTCTTTAATATAAAGGTTTGTCATGGCTACTGGGTGA
Organism: Porochilus rendahli; assembly: GCA_039654305.1. Lineage (NCBI taxonomy): Eukaryota > Metazoa > Chordata > Actinopteri > Siluriformes > Plotosidae > Porochilus > Porochilus rendahli. The sequence goes on along the minus strand of JBCNYG010000022.1, from coordinate 22,970,961 downwards.
CATTTATTTCTTACTGGCAAGGAATTTTTTCTGAAATGGTCCTACATATGTTCCTAAACAAATGATGACTTAGGGGAATTTAGGGGAAATTATGAAGTAGTCCTCAACAGGCCAGATGGACTCTGTGCTTCCCTTCAGTCCACTGTGGGCATGTCCAAAACCACACATCACAAGTCCTAGTCATAATATAGTGCACGTTTTTCATTAATTACTTTAAATTGAACTTGAACTTTATATTAGGAATTGTTTTTTTTTTACTTTGTTGTGAAGACTGAGGCATGTGAGTGCGCAGGCGTGTGGTTTTCATCTATCCTTTATTTTTAGGGTTTTTCCGTCTGGATGAAATGTGCTCCTGACTGAATCATGCTGGAATTCTTATGGAAAGTTCTTTGGATGATGGAAAAGCGCAATGTATAATTTGTAAAGGCTGTTTTTCACTTCGGGTTTGTTCCCATTCCAGCAGCATTTAGCATTGAAGTGAGCTGCCTTAATAGTGAACATCTGGTAGTGATTGTGGGCAGAGGAAAAGAGAGACTTTTTAAAGAAAAGTTTATATTACATTTTATTTTTATTTATTTCAATATGAAGAGGAAAACTTTCTCACTGAAATGCAGAGAATTTTGGAACATTAAATTCACAGTGACAACCAATGATGTCATTTTGTTTTCTTTTTTTCTTTCTTGCTATGTCTGTCTGTCAGGGATGTGTTCAGGAAAGTGTTTTTGTGGGTTGTTTTTGTTTTAGCTTCTCAGGAATCAGCACCTTGATGCTGTGAAGTCAAAATGATACACTGAAAGTCCAGAAATAACTCTCTTCTAGACAACATGCTCACTCCCTGAACCCCCCTTGCTCCTCTCACTCCCTACTTGTAGGGAATAAAAGTAAACATAGTGTGTCCGGGTGAGAAATCAGCTTTCTTGCTGCTGCGGCGTCTGGCGGCCTGGCATGTTTTTTTTCTCTGTCCACATCTGGTTTCCACTCTTCATGCGGTTTCAGCTGTTTCTCTGTCAGACTTTAAAAAACGTCCACGTCCCGTCGCAGCGTCTGCAGTTTTGCCCGGAGGTCTACAGTTACGCAGTGCCGTAACCGGCCCATGTGAAATTACACGTCTGACCACAACGCTGTGAAAAAGTGCAGTGTAGCCTCGCAGACACAAATAGACGCGTTTCAGTGTGAGTCTGGCCCTAAGCCCAGCCGAGCTCCAGAGGAGAATCTTAAAGTCATTATAGACTCCCTTACTGCAGCTCACACACACACACTCTTCACACCGTGAGGAACCATATACACAGACACATACACTATCAGACGCAGACCCACTCAGATAACACAGAGAGAGAGAGAGAGAGAGAGAGAGAGAGAGAGAGAGAGTTAAAAACCAATAGGTGCCACTGATTTAATTATGGAAAAAAGGTATTTTTAAGTAGCTTTACAAAAAAATTTAAAAATAAAGTTACTGCACTCACATACACACACACACACACACACACACACACACACACACTTGTATACTAAAATATAAACACTCCTCTGTAACACTCCTCCTTTATCTCAGGCCTAAGAATGGTCGATTAAGCGGCACAGTATATCTATATAGCAGGTAGGCATGCGTATAGAGAAATGTGTGTATTTATATAACAATATTAGCTATTCCAGATTTTTTTGTGTGAATATGTTGACACTCTTTGATAACACTGAGCTCTGAAACTGGGTAGATATCCATGTCTGGGAAAGTCTGTAACACTTGAGCTATTTTTTATTTGTTGTTGTTGTTTAATCTGACTTTTTATATAAAGTTTTACACATTTGACTTTTATTCTTTCTTTCCAAAGTCATAACTAAACCGCATGCGTGTGTAAAACTATGCATCCAAACAAACATCCAGGCTACAATAACAGGTTAGCACAAGTCGTAAGATGTTGCGCAGAAAGCGCAAGCAGATATACAGTCAAACAAGTTACTCATTGACACGAAAAGCTCCTCTGTGCTAAGAAAGAGAGATTAAAACAATGTACAGTGCAGGTTACTGAACAAACGAGTTAGAGATTTTATAGTGAGGAATAATAAAATATTAAGGGAGAAGAATTTTAAATGCAATGTAACACTGCTGCAAAAAAAGAGCGCCGTCATGTTTCTCTCTAACTCGGCAAGTTTTTAACCTTGTGTGCCTGCCAAACACACTCACACGTTCACTGTAAAATAAATATATACCTATATAACCACACATATTTCACCATACAACACAAACAAGCTAACTATTTTAGCAAGCAGTTAAAAATGCTAACTGTGACTTACAGTGGCATCGTTCACCAGCATTCTCGCGACTATATCATGTAAATAGATGAGCTTTTAGCTCTCTCGCGCTCTCTCTCTCTCTCTCCCTCTCTCCCCGCCTGACTACGAACTGTCAAACTGCCCCCCGACTGCAAGTTCACCGTCCACCAATCCGTTTTAGAGCGTCAAGTCATTTCAAAAGTGAAAATAACCATTCCCAGATCCCGCTGGATGAAAACACTCCAGCACTTTCGATTCTTTGCTTCTGTCCACAGCGGCGCGCGCCAGGGCTACACGAAGCTAGCGCACTCAATCATCGGCCCCATAAATAAACAAGAAACGCGGAAATGGCTTTACCTGCAATATCGTGATAAATTCCGACTCGGGGCGAAGTGTGCGGTGTGTCCGCGGGTGTGCACACGGACTGGCTTTAATTCGTCAGCGGCGAGAGCCACAAAACCGAAAAGTTTAAGCAAATTCGGAGTGTAGAACGAAAGCAAAACAACTAAAGGAAATAGTGCTTCGTGGAAATCCCCTCCCGAGCAGTGAGTGTGTGTGTGTGTGTGTGTGTGTGTGTGTGTGTGTGTGTGTGTGTACGGTTGTAGCGCGAGAGGGCGCTGAGCAGTGCGTCAGGGCGCGCGCCTCATTTTCATTTTCACTTCCCCGCTTATTCTGTTGCGCCTTAAAGCGCAAATCAGCCGGAATAGAAACTCAGTAGAAACCAGTAAGAAGTTTAAATAGCCTTTAATGACTACTGTTATCAAACAAGAACTGCTGCTAGGAAAAAAACAAGACCTTGCTTTCTTGCCAGCTACTTTTTTTAGACTATTTCTGGCACAGACTTGCAGGGAAGACTGTTTTATCTAGTAATAGCTTATTTATTAATTTTATTAGTTTGGATTGTATATTTTCCAGTCCAGTTTGTGATTGATTAGTGCACTGCCTACTCCTCCTACTGCGGCTGCTGCACCTGTTACTCTCAGTAAACAAAATGCACAGTGGCTTGTCACCGTCTAAACCAGATGTTCCCAACCCTGGTCCTGACGCACCCCCTGTCCTGCACACTGTACTGCTTTCCCTGAGCAGCTGCTAATTCCATAGTTAGTTAAATGAAATGTGTTGGGAACAAGGAACATGTGTGAGGCAGGGTTCCCCCAGGACCAGGGATGTGAACCTCGGCACTAAGCTGCTTAAGTGTGTTCTTTGTGTCCTGCTTGACAACATATATGTATCTTTTTGAGCCTAAAAACGTATACGTCTTACACTGAGGTCCAGTAATATGCCCCAGGAATATTAGTGATTGTACCCTGAGGGACAGAAATGGATTCTCAATATGCCCCTATATCTGACAGTCTGCTACTACTACTACTACTCACTCACTCACTCACTCATTCATTTCCCAAAGCACATAATCCTATCTCAACCGACACTTGGCGAAGGCGGGCACAGCTCGACAGACCAAGGCCAACACACACACCACGATTTACATTCACACCTAGAGGTAATTTGGAACAACAGCTTAACCAGATGTGCATGTTTTTGCAGTGTGGGAGGAAACCGGTGTACCCAGAAACGAACCCAGGACCTTCTTGTTATGAGGTAGATGTGTTAGCTACAGTTCCACTGTGCTGCCCAAAATAATAATAATAATAATAATAAAAATAAAAACACCCCCAGTGCAGCTAACTGGGTAATCAAAGGCCAGCCATGTCTCTCACACTCTGTGGTAAGAGGCAAGTAAAAGAACCATTCTTGACTTTCGTAAGCATTGTGGTCAGCGTGTTTCTGCCCTTCGATGGCCTGGCAAGCTGTCCAGGGTGTACTTCCCCTCACCCAGAGCCAGGCTCCCCATGACACTAATCAGGATTAAGCGGTTCAGAAAGTGAACGAATCAATGAAAAATAATTATGATAATATTAATAATCATTATTATTACTGCGCTCTCTTATTTGCCAGATGCTGCTCACTGCCATGCTCCAAAACACAAGAAAATATAACAGATATGTAATTGACTAAGAAATGTGTTAAAAATATTTTTTTACTCTTTACCTTTTTCTCTAACAATATTCCTGATGAGATGGGCACCAGCCTCCCCATGACCCTAATTAGGATTAAGTGGTTCAGATAATGAATGAGTGTATGTATGTACGTGTGTGTGTATGTATATATATATATGTGGTATAAGGGAAAAAATGACTACAGTTTGCTCCCTACAGACCTGTT
>JBCNYG010000022.1:22906661-22917296 GCA_039654305.1 Porochilus rendahli | reverse complement strand
ATATGTGTGTACGTGTGTGTGTGTGAGAGAGAGAGAGTAAGTGTGTGTGTGTGTATTTGTTTGTGTGTGTGTGAGAGAAAGTGTGTGTGTGTATTGGTGTGAGCGTAAATGTGTTTGTGTGTGTGTGTGTGTGTGAGAGAGAGAGAGAGAGAGAATGAAAGTGTGTGTATGAGTGTAATTGTGTGTGTATGTGTGTATTTGTGTGTGTGTGAGAGAGAGAGAGTAAGTGTGCGTGTGTGTATGTGTATTGGTGTGAGTGTAAATGTGTGTGTGTGTGTAGGATGTGCTGCTGATATCAGTTTCCTCTCATATTGTGTTCAAGGCTGTCCTCCGTCACAGGAATGCTGTAGTTTGATTCTTCCTGTTAGTGTTTAAACACATACCAACGCACTGCTGTTTAAGGAAATGCTCCAGACGGTTACACACCGGACACTTCTGTCCTGTAACAGTGTGTAAATCAGTGTTGATTAAATTCTCTAAATTTAATTAAATTAATATAAAGTTCAAAATCCTTAATTCTCTGGACATAAACTGATAAATAAATAAACTAATAAAATGATAAACCGATAGGTCAGTGTATGTAAATGGATAGTAAAAAAAAGTAGACACACATTAAAACTAAAAAAATGAAGCTACTTCAAATTTTAAAAGAAAATATTTTAAAATAATATGCGAGCTGCTCAACATTTTAACTCTATTTTCTATTCACTACAAATCTACTAAGTAATGATAACCATAATCATAATCATCACAATTATTATTTTTAATAATAATAATAACAACAATAATAATGTTACCTTAAAGCAATTGTGAGATGTGAAATGAGTTTATTTATAAACTATAAAATTAAACTGATCTGAATAAAATACTAAAACTTGTTTGATAATAAAATGTTCATCTCTGTGTCCATAAACAGCTGATAAAACCACAGAAGCAATAACCACAGTGAAAGTTCCTGTTACATCCCACAACACAGTGAGAGCCAGAACCAAAAGAACCGGGACCACTGGCTCCTTTAAGAAAGACAACCTGACTCATACAATTGAGATGGGACTTCTTAACACAGAGAAACACGAAGCCATCTCTGTCACGCAGCTCCCTTCTGAAAGGAGAAATGTGATGAATAATATTACGGCTATTTCAATGTTACTACAAGACACGCACCGACGCATAAAGACAACCTCGGAGTTTGCACGTAATCCCACTGAAAAGTACAATATGGCAACATCACTTCCTGCAAAGAATGAAACTACAGTCTTCACATCTCCAACTCCAGCAAAATCCTCCAAAACTTCCTTTAACTCTTCCTCCAACTCCTCCAATTCTTCCTCCAATTTCTTCTTGAAATCTTCCTCCTACTCCTCTTCCAACTCTTCCTCCACAGTTTCTGTCTTCTCAACATCAATATTTGAAATTTCAGAACAAATGTTTTCAGCAGTCAAGACTAAAACTGACCTCAAACCTGTCACATATCTCAGGACACCACAATCACATACCACTGGAAGCTGGCACTCAGTAACATCTGCAGCAACACAAAGCAAAACTGAGGAAGCAAACATGAAGACTGCAACCGCAACTGGTGCCAGAGTGACCCCAATTGCCCCTACATTGACCATGACTGACACTACATCCGCAACTACACTAAATCAAGCAAGCAGTGAGCCCTCATCATTTACAGCTATAATTAAGCATATAAGTACAGCTGCTCTAACAGCCAGAACTGTCCCTGTAACCCTAAATAACTTTAGATTTACAACTGCCCCTGTGAGTAAAGCAGCTCTAAAAACATCTATTAGGGCAACTAATTTTAAAGGTATAAACAAACTCAGGGATGTAACTACGGCACTTGGAGCAACTCAAACATCCTCTATTACTAATGTAGCTCCAACTACTACTTCCCCTGCAACTGCTTTAGCTTCAGATACATCTACATTTATAACTAAAGAAGCTAGAAGAGTAGCCAGACCTGTAACCAAAGCTCCCAGGTCCACCTCTATTAGTCTAAATGCAACTCTAATGAGAGCAACCACTTCTACTGAGGAAAGCACAACTGCCCCAATACATACAACTACTGAGGCAGCTACATTTGACACGATAAGTACAACTACTAAGGCAATTACATCAGACCCAATAACTACAATTACTGAGACAACTACATTTGCTCCAATTGCCACATCTATTGAGGCAAATACATCTGCCCCAATAGCTACAACAACTAAGGAAACTACATCTACTCCAGTAACTCCAGCATCTGAGATAACTACATCTGCCACAATAACTATATCCACTGATACAATTACATTTGCCACAGGAACTACAAATACTGAGACAACTACATCTACCCCAATAACTACAACTACTGAGGCAAATAAATATTTCACAAGAAGTATTACTACTGAGGCAACAACATTTGTCCCAATAATTAAAACAACTGAGGCAACTACATCTTTCCCAAGAAGTACAACTACTGAGGCAAGTTCATCTGCTTCAATAGCTACAACTACTGAGGCAACTACATCTGACCCAATAACTACAACCACTGAGGCAACTACATCTGACCATATAACTAAAACTACTGAGAAAACTACATCTGCCCCAATAACTACAACTACTGAGGCAACTACATTTGACCATATAACTATAACTACTGAAGAAACAACCTCTGCCCCAATAACTACAACTACTGAGGCAACTACATTTGACCATATAACTATAACTACTGAAGAAACAACATCTGCCCCAATAACTACAACTACTGAGGCAACTACATCTGACCATATAACTAAAACTACTGAAGCAACTACATCTGCCCCAATAACTACAACTACTGAGGCAACTACATTTGACTATATAACTACAACTACTGAAGAAACTACATCTGCCACAATAACTACAACTACTGAGGAAACTACATCTGACCATATAACTAAAACTACAGAGGAAACTACATCTACCCCAATAACTACAACTACTGAGGCAACTACATTTGACCATATAACTACAACTACTGAAGAAACAACATCTGTCCCAATAACTACAACTACTGAGGAAACTACATCTGACCATATAACTAAAACTACTGATTTAACTACATCTACCCCAATAACTACAACTACTGAGGCAGCTACATCTGCCCAGTTAACTACAACTACTGAGGCAACTACATCTACCCCAAATGCAATTGCTTCTACTATTACCTTCACAACCTCTCAGGTGAGTTACAGTAAAAACAAAACCCAGAGTCCATTAAAAGGAAGTGTGAGAATGGGGTGAAACAGGAAGTTGATATATATGTATATATGTTGATATAATATCAAAGTGTTTGTACTAGGAGATGGTGCAATGCACTGTGAAGATTTTAAATAATGTTTAATGAGTCGGGGAGGCACAGTAGCATAAGTCCTGGGTTTGAGTCCCGGGCACGAGCATTTCTGTCTGGAGTTTCAATTCTCCATGTGCTTTTGTGGGTTTTCTCCAGGTACTCCTGTTTCCCCCCCTATAGTTCAAAAACATGCACTTTAAGCTAATTGGCTGTTATAAATCGCTCCTGGTGTGGGTGTGAGTGTTTGTGTGTCTGTTGGCGAAGGTGGATCCTGCCTTTGCTCAGTATTGGCTGAGATGTCTGCAACGTCCCTGTGACCCTAGTAGGATTAAGCAGTTTGGCAAATGAGTGATTGAGTGTGTGTTTAAATAGAGTTTGGATATAATGTTTGAATTATATAAATTATATAATTCTTAACAGAAGATATAAAAACCCAGAAAAGGTGCGGCATGGGATTATGTTTATTTATTTATTTAACAGGTTTTGAAGTGTCAGATTCTGATTATGACAAAAATCACACATGTGATCTCATTTGCATTCATTATATATTTTTTTTTTTACATTTTTAATGTTACTCAAACAGTTAGCAGGTGTCCTGTTTTTTCTTCAGCAGAAATCTTAAACGTTTTGCAACCATTGAAGTACATTTTGTAACCATTTGTCTTCCTGGTCACAATACAGGAAACAATGTTTTAAGAAAAGTTGTGGTTAACTGTAAATATAAAGCTAATTTATATCCAATTTAGGCTCGCGGGGAGGCTGGTGTCTATCTCAGCCGACTCGGTGAGGGCAGAGTATACCCTGGACAGCTTGCCTACTCATTTTGAATGACAACAATGGTTCTTTTACATGCCTCTCACCACAGACAGTGAGACACCTGACTGGCTTTTGATAGCCCAGTAAGCTGCATTGGGAGCCACACTGATATTGATTGTAATAAAAACTAAACAGTACTGAATACAGAACCCTGAGGAATACCTAATTACAAAAGAGTGGTGGGAGATTAATTTTAATCAATACTGACAAGTTTTGTTTGGCATTAGCCATTCATTCAGCTAACACAGAACCTAATGTATTGAGGTCAACTAAGAGAGAAATCTGTCATGGTTTAAGTATCAGAAGCAGCATTTATTATGAGAATAAAGACAACTGCATCAGAAAAAAGATTTAAAAAATGGATTTGTGGCGATAAATTGTCTAAATTCTAAATCCCCCAGAGGTGTGATTGTGAATGGTTGTTTGTGTCTCTTTTAGTACTGTAAGACAGGTAAAGTGTTTAATCTCATCTGTCTGCTGGGATTGGCTCCAGGTTCCCACTGACACTGTCAGTTGCAGATAATGGATTTCTAAAAATATTAAGTGGAGAATTAAGGTGCTGGAAATGAGTTTCCTCTACAGGGATGCTGGAGTTCATCTCTATCATAGAATGAAATTCCTGCAATCTGGAAGAACCTCAGAATAGATGTACTGTTTCTCCTTGTTTGGAGACACTGGAAGGATGTGGGCTCCTGGTAGGGCTAAATCAGCCACATCTTACTGTATGGAAAGACCTGAGACAGCATCAGGGCTTGCTTGAGTAATTAAGTTATAAGTTATAAGTTATGTGCTTGCTGGAGTAAGAGAGTAAGTCTGGGAATGTTTGGGTGATCGATAATGAATGTATGGAATTATTAGAACTCTGCTATAAATCCCATACAATTGCTTATGTTAGAGTACAACATGTCCAAAATTAATTTAGTGTGTCAGTCAGTGTGTCTGGAGGGGTGGAACAGACTTCTTCATAAATTTTAAATGATATTGATTTGTTGTTTATTTTTCAAGTTTAAATATGCTAACAGTTTGTTCATCATGTTTATGGACACTGCATTTCTTGTTTAGTTTCTGATCACTCTTTAGTATTACTTTAAAGTTTTTTGTTTACTACATACAGAACTTATAAAATATAATTTATTGGAATTTCATAAGTCATAGATAATCTTCATAAATATCATAACAGTTCTATTGTAACAGTCTTTAAATGCATGTTTTCACCATGGTGATCGTGTGAACTCGAAGTGTATAGAAATGAGAAGGGTGTGTGAAAGGGAAAGTTGAGCAGGAAGTCAGTAGGGTGGAGTGTCTGAGAAGCTTCAGGGAGGCAAAGGTGGAAATCTGGCCGCAAAGTTCAGAGACTTTACAGTCAACTACAGCGAGAGGAATCAAATTGTTCTTACGTTTCTCATTAGACTTATAAATGGGTATTCATTTTAAAATATTAAAATCAAGCCATAGGATTTAGGATTATCTTCTGTGATTTAAGGAGCTTAACATCTGATTCGAAACATTATGGAGTATAAATACTTTCAATAGAAAAAAATGTTAAAGCCAAGGAGTTGTCCAGCTCTGATAGTGAGATGTTGGAATGGAAGCTTTACTGGTTTTGGGCTGCTTGGTGTCTCTCTTTCTCGGGAAGATGTACACAGGTTTGTCAAGCAGCAGGTGAAATTTTGCATTTCATATTGTGTATTTAACTTCTTTCCCTGAATGTTTACATTTTTTTCAGCATGAAACCACAGAGGAAGCTGTTAGGTGTGTGGTGAACCAAACTGAAGCCATCATTACCATGCACTCCTCTGTCATTAAGTTCAGATCGGCAGGACAATTCTGTATTTTCATTCTGATCAACCATGAGACCGGATCTCAGTTAACTAACTGCTCTCAGATCCAAACCCACAGCGACATATTTACCTGCAACGCATCAGATCTGAAACCAGGCATGGTTTATCATTTTGGAATAACTTCTCTGACTGATGGACAGCATTTTAACATTTCACTTCAGACTGGTGAGTCAGATTGTGCTGTGTGAAGCACCTAAAACATTTTACAAAACTTTAATGTGATGTGTTCACTAAAATTACTCTTCTTATGTTTCATGATACTGTTGTAATAGTAGATGGATCATTAAAAAAAATAATAAGGCTAATATTCTTTTACACTAGTTTACTATTATTATTAATTTCACTTTGTTTAGTGTCAACTACCACTTCACTAACCTGTTAAAAATAATGTGAAGCATGTGATAAAGCAGAACTCGACAATGAAGGGCAGCTAATCTTAAGTGTTTGTTTCCAAAACGTTCACGTGCCCCAAAGCCATTTCCCTTTCTTATTGTTACCTTGTTCTAGCGGATGCAGAGGGCCACAGAGTTTTGTTTTGCACTAAGGAATAGATAAAAAAAGGAACACAAAAAACTTCATTCACTGCATTCGAAGAAGAGAAGCTTTTGCTAATCCTTGGCAGCCTTGGATTTTCCATGAACTTGGTCTGATGAAAATTCAACATGTTTCCTCATGTTCACTTTCATCTACTACTTAATTTCTTTACATAATCATGGTTAGGGATGATATGATCTGTTTCCTGTGAAAAAATATTTGTTAACACAACTGCTACAGTGTATTCAGTAACAACTGGTACAGCATGCTCAGAAGTTATTAGTTACTCTGGCTGTGTGTTCTGTAGCAACTCGTGCAGTGTGTTCAGAAGTAACTGGTGCAGTTCGTTTGATACTAATTAGTACAGTGTGTTTAGTAGTAAGTAGTGCATTATGTTCAGTAGTAATTAGTACAGTGTGTTCAATAGAAACTGGTACACAGAAGTTATTAGTTACTTTGGCTGTGTGTTCAGTAGTAACTTGGGTGGTGTGTCAAGTAATAACTGATGCAGTGTGTTCAGTAGTAAGTGGTGCAGTATGTTTAGTAGAAAGTGGTGGAGAATGATCAGTACTAATTAGTACAGTGTGTTCAATAGAAACTGTTACACAGAAGTTATTAATTACATTGGCTGTGTGTTCAGTAGTAACGTGGGTAGTGTGTCAAGTAGTAACTGATGCAGTGTGTTCAGTACTAATTAGTACAGTATGTTCAGTAGAAAATGGTGGAGGATGTTCAGTACTAATTATTACAGTGTGCTCAGTAGTAAGCGGTGCAGTGTGTTCAGTAGTAAGTGGTGCAGTGTGTTCAGTACTAATTAGTACATTGTGTTCAGTAGTAAGTGGTGCAGTGTGTTCAGTACTAATTATTACAGTGTGCACAGTAGTAAGCGGTGCAGTGTGTTCAGTAGTAAGTGGTGCAGTGTGTTCAGTACTAATTAGTACATTGTGTTCCCTAGTAAGTGGTGCAGTGTGTTCAGTACTAATTAGTACAGTGTATTCAGTAGTATGTGGCCCAGTGTGTTCCCTAGTAAGTGGTGCAGTGTGTTCAGTACTAATTAGTACAGTGTTTAGTAGGAACCGGTGCAGCGTATTCAGTAGTTAATGGTGCAGTGTTTTCAGTACTAATTAGCAAACTGTTTTCAGTAGAAACTGGTGCAGTGTATTCAGTAGTAAGTGGTGCAGTGTGTTCAGTAGTAAGTGGTGCAGTGTGTTCAGTAATAATTAGTAGAGTGTGTTCAATAGTAACTGGTGCAGGGTGTGCAGTACTAATTGGTACAGTGTGTTCAGTAGTAAGTGGTGCAGTGTGTTCAGCAGTAAGTGGTGCAGTGTGTTAAGTTGTAAATGGTGTAGTGTGTTCAGTAGTAACAGTGCAGTGTGTTCAGTAGTCCTGCAGCAATGTGTTCAGCAGTAACTGGTACACTGTGTTCAGTAGTAAATGGTGTAGTGTGTTCAGTACTAACAGTGCAGTGTGTTCAGTAGTAACTAATACACTGCATTTAGTTTTAAATGATGCATAGTGTTCCATAGTAAATGGTGTAGTGTGTTGAGTTCTAACAGTGCAGTGTTTTTAGAAGTCCTCTGGCAGTGTGTTCAGTAATTACTGGTTCAGTTTATTAGGTAGTAACTGGTCCACTGTGTTTAATAGTAACTGGTGATATATATTCAGTAGTAATTGATGCAATGTGTTTAGCAGTTATAGGTGCAGGGTGTTCAGTAGTAGCTGGTGCAGTGTGTTCAGTAGTAACTGGTACATTGTTTTCAGTGGTACAGGGTGTAGTGTGTTTAGTAGTAACAGTGTGGTGTGGTCAGTAGTCCTGTGGCAGTGTGTTCAGTAGAAACTGGTGCAATGTGTTCTTGAATTACTGGTGCAGTCTGTTTAGTAGTAACTGGTGTGGTGTATTTAATAATAACTGGTGCAGTATGTTGTTTAGTTGAGGATACAGTGAGATCAGTATTATCTAATGCCGTGTCACAGTAGCATCTAGTGCAGTGTGTTCAGTGGTAATTGGTGTGGTCTGTTCAGTAATAAACTAGTGCAGCAATAACTGGTGCAGTGTATTCAGTAGTAAATGGTTCACTGATTCAGTATGTTCAACTGATAAAGTGTGTTTGCTAGTAACTGATGCACTGCGTTTAGCAGTAATTGGCGCAGTGTACTCAGTAGTAACTAGTACACTATATTCTGTAGTAAGTACTGCTGTGTTTAGTAGTACCATGTGCAGTGTGTTTTGTACTAAATGGTGGAGTGTGTTTAGTAGTTAATGGTAACTGTTGCAGTGTGATCAGTACTCAGTACTGTGGGTGCTTACTTTAGATGGGTTCAATGCAGAAGCTAAATTTTCCTTGTGATTAACACAATATATCAAAATACTAACTGGTGCAGTGTGTACAGGAGTAAATGTTGCGGTGCGTACAGTAATTACTAATCCACTGTGTTCAGTAGTAACCAGTGCAGTGTGTTTAGTATTTATGGGTGCAGTGTGTTTGATAGTAACTGAGTGTGTTCAATAATAAGTGGTGCAGTGTGTTCAGTAGTAGCTGTTGCAGTGTGATCAGCAGTAATTAATGTAATGTGTACAGTAATAACTGTTCAGTAGGGTAAGTAGCAACTGGAGCAATGTGTTCAATAGTGTGTGGTACAGTGTGTTCAGTAATTACTGATGCACTGCATTCAAAAGTAATAGTGAATTGTGTTCAATGGGAACTGGTGCTCTGTGTTCAATAGTAACTGGTACAGTGTGTTCAGTAGTAACTGGTGGATTAGGTTCAGTAGTTACTGATGCAGTGTGTTTAGTAGTAACTGGTGCAGTGTGCATGTTTCCCTGTAGATCCAGTTCAGCCCTCTGGTCTTGAGATTATTCCGGAATTATCTGACAGTCCTGGATTGAGGATAAAGTGGCTCCGGTCCTCAGGGTATGTCGAATGGTATGAGTTGACACTTTTGGATTCGATGATGCAATTAAGGAGGAAAAAGATGATCTTGGGAAATGCGACAACTCACTCCAGTTTCACCGACCTCATCCCGGGAACACGCTACATAATCCACCTAGTGGCCAAATCTGGAAACAAGACATCTCAAGCTGCTACAGGGAACGCAGTGATAAGTACAGATATCTTTCTCTCTCTCTGTCTATCTCCCTTTCTGTTTCTCTCTCTTGATGTCTCTCTTTCCCACTCTCTATTTTTTCATTTCTCTTATAATTTTTAGTGTGCAATATCTTTCCTGTTTAATGTTTGACTCAGTGGATTATTAATAACTAATAATTTAATATTTACTATTGAATATTTGAAGGCCCTGCAATGGCCCTCTGAGCTGTCCAGGGTGTACCACGCCCTCGCCCAGAGTTGGCCGACATGGGCGGCAGCCTCCCCGCAACCATAATTAGGATTAAGCAGTTCAGAAAATTAACAAATGAAGGAATATTGCACATCAATTTAAAAATATTAAACAGTACAAAACATTTTTCTTAGTTATTTAGGAATAATAAGAAAAAATCTATTAAAAAAATCATAATAAAAAAAAGATTTGATTTACGTTATGCTAAAGCTGACATTATATTGCAATAAATATTCAATACAGCACGTTAAAAAGAAAAAGGCATCAGGCAAATTGTTGCATGCTCAGAAATAAAGGTTATTATGCACCTAACCTTCTCCTTAAAGTTCTCTTTTTTGGGGAATCCCACCGGTCATATGATGCTTCCTTATCACTTGATCACAACCAACCAGGGAGGAAGCATGTGATTGCTTTGAGGTAACTGCATGTTCAGGAGTGGTGTAATGCACACCGTTGTGTGCATGAGCTCCTAGATGCCCATTATTGGTTAGCAATCACTTTAATGAGAGAAGCAAGTAAATGACATCCATCCCTCCGTGAGAGCTTAAAAAAACTAGCTCTTATGTTAATGTGCATCACTTAATATTTAAAGTACCTGTCTGCCTGATGTTACCACACCATCAACAAGAAAATATACAGTTTGGTACTCTAATTTCTGTGACTGTACAATGACTGAACTTTTGTGGACAGCTGTGTGAAAAGAATAGACTAATTTAAATGTGCATTGATATATATATATATAGATATATATATATATATATATATATATATATATTTTTTTTTTTT
>JBCNYG010000022.1:22698421-22710937 GCA_039654305.1 Porochilus rendahli | reverse complement strand
CTCATTCCAGACCAGGAGGTGCATTCCACCCTTTTACATGTTATATTATTATTATTATTATTATTATTATTATTATTATTATTATTATTATTATTATTATTATTTAGATCATTACCTTTAATTGTATTAGGGTCCACAGCACGGTACACAGCTTTGAATCCTTTGTCTGTGTGTCTGTCGTTCGTGTCGAAATGCACCATCAAACTGCTTCCCAGTGACACTATCGGCTTAGGCTTGGAATATCCACAGTACTTTCCTACAAAAAAAAATAAAAAACTATTAACTTAATAAATAATAAATATGCACATCAGTGGTAAAGAATATAAATACAGTTCTTAAAATACTAACAATGGGGCATTAATACAACCAAATGGTATCTAGTCATTGCTTCATTTGAAGTGTGTTTTCTCTCTCACTTACTCGCTCACTCACTCATTCAGTTGCCAAACCACTTTGCTCCTACCAAAGCTCTGGGTGCCCAATGTGCATGTCTTTAACTTTTTTTCGGGGGAAAATGAAAATAAATGGCATGGAAAATAAATAAGGTGGGGAAAAAACCCAACGCTATCAGGAATGTTCCTCTGTGACTCATTCAACTCATTCAATTTAATTTGATCGGCCTTCCACAAATCTGTAAGTTTCAGCGAGATGACTCAGTCCTCCTTAAGATGCGGAGGATGGCACTGACTCCAGTTTAGTCCGGATGGATGTTTTATGTGGAACGTTCCATCTGACCCAGAATCCAAAGTGGTTTGTGGCGGGCTGACTAATTTCGGGCATTACATCAAAGTGCAATCTTCTTAGCCTTGGAGTCAAGAGAACTGCAGCTGCAGGGCTTGGAGAAGTGTGGGTGTGTATATGTGTGTGTGTGTGTGTGTGTGTGTGTGTTCTCAGTTATCAATATCAGAATGTTATTCACAGTACGTCTCTATTTCGAGAAACCTGTAGGACCCCTCGGCCTTTACGATAGCAAGTAAGAGATGAATAGCTTGTTTAACTGTTTATTTTTCTTTAAAGGATTCTAAAATTGCCGGCATGGTGGCTCCGTGGTTAACACGTCCACCTCACAGCAAGAAAATCCTGTCTCTGCCGTTTTTGTTTGGAGTTTGCATGTTCTTCCCGAACTGGGTAACAGGTTTTATTCCTGGTACTCTGGTTTCCTCCCACAGTCCAAAGACATGCACTTTAGGCTAGTGTGCTGTTTCATATTGCCACTATGTGTATGTTAGTGTGAATGGTTGTGTGTGTGTTAGCCCTGCGAAGGTCTGCCGAGCTGTTCGGGGTGTACCCTGCCTTTACACGGAGTCGGCTGAGATACGCCACAGCCAATCTACGACCCTGGTAGGAGTAATAAGGAGAAAGGTTAAGCAAATGAGTGAGTGAGTGAGTGAGTGAGTAACCATTAATATATTGTGATTAAAGATGCCTTTACCCCTGCTGAAATGGTGATAAAGTTGTCAGTTGATGAGAGCAAGCTTCAGTGCTCGCTAAGGAACTTGTGTATAATATACACTGCTGTGTTAGAGCAGTAAACCTGCACTCAGAATGAATTCTCTTTGCAAGATAAACACAAAACATTGCATTTGGCTGAAAGAGCAAAGACTGATGCACACTAAATCCTTCACGCAGCACAGAGCAGAAAAGCCAAGCCTGAAGATGATCGATATGTACAGGGAGGGGGGGTGTCCCCCAGCCTACTGATTTCCTCTCACCCCTTATCTCCACTACAGCTTGGGAAAAAAAGCTTTCACTTGTCTTCACTCCTACTTAAGAACATTACAGTCTAAAATAAGAAAGTTAGGATATTGGGGATTCTCACCGATGATCCCCAGCTCATCTTGGAGTGTGAGGGCATCTGCACTACATGTGCCTGAATCCTCCACAGAGAAGTCTTGGAACCACAAAACAATCACCTGGGGATATAAACACATGCATGTTAGGCTAGTTTAATTAGACAGAAGATAGCTAGGTTCATCTATCTAGCTCACACAATACTGATCATGATCCCGATTCCCATGTTATTCTGATTTTGTTCGGTTTGTACCGATGTTCTCCAACTGTTACGTGATGTTCCGACGTTGCATCTGAAGTCATTACGATATATACAGATGAACCGATTATTTCCCCATGTTTCCCCCCTAATTTTAGCCCAATTCCAGCATTGCCTCCCTATCACATATGATCACCACCAACCAGGGAGGGGCATAAGCATGCACACGCCCCTTTTATGATATGCGATGCTGCCACTCGACTCTTTACAAACTGCTGTGTATGCATGCTTTGAGGCAGCCTAACACACCCAGAGGAAAAGCACTATTCACCACTTTTGGTATGAATGAGCTCAAAGACGCCCATAAACTGGCTCTTGATTGCTGTGAGTGACAGAGGAGCATATGCCATCCCTCCCTCCCATGAGATCTCAGCCATTTAGCCCCCATGGACTCCTGGTCATGGATGGCTGCAGCATCAACCTGGATTTGAAGTCCTTAATCGATTTTCCGTAAGACAGTGCTCGATACAGTAAAGTAGAGCTAAATATGTGGTATAAGGAAAAAAAACACAAGACTACATTTTTCTCCCAGCTCAGTAGGATATATATATATGTATTATATAATATATAAAATAATGTGTATATGTATGTATGCATGCATGTACATTTTACTCACTGACAGGATTCATTCTTATCTTCTTATTTAGATATTAGTAACTTCCAATTTGTTGGACTTTGGAAATTGTATACATACACACGTGTGTGTGTGTGTGTGTGTGTGTGTGTGTGTGTGTGTGTGTGTGTATATGTGTGTGTTTGTGTGTGTGTATATGTATGTGTATACATATATATGTTTGCGTGTGTGCATGCGTGCATCATCCTGGATTCAAATTCGCAATCTCTAAGAAGATAGTATCACACCTTGTTGACACGCCATTCAGGAGTGTGTATTATTCTCTTCTATTAAGTAAGACTATCATGTTTCAGTTTATTCAGTGGAGTGGTGGCTATAGTACATTTAAAATGTTTTTCAGAAATCTATTAAAAGAAGGAGATTCTTTTGCAGTTACCCCAGACCCTTGTCTTCCTGTGTAGGTGTCCTGCATAAAAGCAGTAGAGTATGATGCTGTATTGTAAAGCACTTTATTTTAGGAGTGATTCAGTTCAAAGCTGCAGGGAAGAACTCCATCTCCCCTTCTGTTTGTGCACACTACAGTCTTCTGATGCCACATGCTAGTCTGTGACAGCTGTAGCCTAATATCAAAGTTCTATTCACTTTCCTGAGGCAGTCTCATAGAGGTTCCCACAGAGTCTGTGAAAGAGCTGGTCTGCACAAAGTAGTTTACTAAAGATGGATTGATGGGTACTGTTTGCTCTCTGCCAGGCTTTGATATAATGCGGAAGTGAATTCAGAGACGACAGGAATTAAGGAGTTTTAAACACATGCTGTGATGTGAGGTAATGCTGGTTATGCACTTGTAGTTCCACTAGCTGATGCCGTCATCTTGCTTGGAATTTATTGTCCGCTGAGACCAGCTTCCGAGCTGTTGAGTGAATCATGTGGTCTGATTGTGCAAATCAGATGTTCTTATCGTCTCTGCCATTTCTCATCTGCTTCAATTCAAATTTTTAGCCTTTTAATGGTGTTGTTCATTGGTTAATGTTTTCATGTTCTACACTCCCCATCATTATATGAGGATTTGACAGTGTCTGGATGCTCATCAGGTTTTCTCAGTTAGATGTGTTTAGACCCACACCTCCCGCAACCCTTACACTCTGTCTCTGAGTGAAATATTACTCCCTTGTTTTTACGTTAAAGTGCTAAACACAGCTAAAAGTTTTAAAGCTTTTGCAGAAGTAATGGTATCTTTTTGTTCTTGGTTTTCTGGTTATTCTAGCTATATTACTCGTGTCTCTTCCTCTTCGTGGACATCAGATCTTCTCTACTTTTTCTGTGCTTTCCTTCACTCTTTCCCAGTGCTTTTTTTTGCCTTTCATTTTTCCTTTTTACTTCATACCAGTGCTGATGTCACAGATATACATTTCTTAAAATCTTCATTGTACTACATGACTGAGCAGCCTAATGCATTAGGAGGAAAGGGCCAGCTATTCTCTTCTGCATATGAGCTCAGAGATGCCCTCAATTAGCTAGTTGCATTCTGTATGATGGGAAAGGGATGTTATCCTTCTAACCCAGAGAGCACAATGCTTTTTGTTCTATTGAACTCCCAGCCAGATGGCACTGACATCAGGACTTGATCTTGTCATCTCTATTTTTGTTATACCTGGTTATACCTCATTTGCTGTAAAAATACAACCCGATCCGATCACCGTATGTCATGATTGAGGCACGCAGTTGTGTTGATGAGGTCCCATAAGACAGCAGGTGATACTAGCAGGTGATACTAGCAATATAAGTGTGTGTGTGTGTGTGTGTGTGTGTGTGTGTGTGTGTGTGTGTGTGTGAGTGTGTGTGTGTGAGTGTGTGCGTGTGTGTGAGTGTGTGTGTGAGTGTGTGTGTGAGGCTGTTTGTGTGTATGTTTATGTTTGTATGTGTGTTTCATGATTGGGTGTGTGTTTTTTCTCAGGGTGATATAGGTGGAGAAAATGCACAACCAAATGACAGAAAGGTGAGTTATTAAAATGCACATGCAAACACACACACACACACACACACACACACACACACACATGCATGTGCTCCTCTAATGCCCTCTATTACTAGTGCACACTTATTACAGATATAATTATTGCTAATGACAAAAAAGGAATTGATAAATGTTCTGCATTCAACACACTGAACAAGCTGAATTCTTGCCATCAGTCAAAAAAAGTACCTTAGCTGAAGATTTTTGATAGTAACAAGATTCTGTTGATACATTTTGTTATTGTGTGTGTGTGTGTGTGTGTGTGTGTGTGTGTGTGTGTGTGTGTGTGTTTCAGCTGCTGTACGAAGAGTGGGCTAGTTACAGTGTTTTTTATAAATACCAACCCATTGGTCTGATCAGGTATTAAAGTATTAATAATAATAAGTTTAACAATAATAATAATAATAAAACTAATAATAATCCCATATTTAAAAACTTTTACAAATTTTTATATATCAAAATAAAGTTTAAAAGGGAATATGGGAGGATTGAATCCCTGTATGGAAAAAATATAATAATAAAAATTTATATAAGTATATATATTCACACAGTTTCATTTGAGATGTTGATCTGTCCTTTTGTCTTCAGGAAGTACTTTGGGGAGAAGATTGGCCTGTACTTTGCATGGCTGGGAGTTTACACTCAAATGCTGATTCCTGCCTCTCTGGTGGGAGTGTTTGTGTTTCTTTATGGCTGTCTTACCGTTGATGATGACATCCCCAGGTCAGCATTAACATAATTATATCCCTTAAACCAGTTTTTTTTCACCACTAGTGTGCCGTGAGAGATGGTCAGGTGTGCCGTGGGAAATTATCCAATTACTGTTGGCCATTGTCGAGTGTCTGTGCTTTAGTGACTGGCAGAGTAATGTAATACTCTACCTGTCAGAGAGTGGCAGTTAATTGCCTTAATTATTTTTAGAGACAAGAAAGTGAGTAATATATACGGAGCACCTAAAGGTACATGGGTTGGTTTCTAGTGAGCAAGAGAAAGTCTCGCATGCGCACGAGAAACTTTCGTGAGCGCACAAGTTACCTGAGGTTTCTCTTGCACACTAAAAACTTTTCAAGTAATTTTTTCACCCATGTCCCTTTAGGGGCTCCATAGTGATACATGCAGGATTTTTTTTTTTTAAAAAAGTGCAAATCTGAATTGGGCCCTGGACAAAATTCTGACCCAGATGAGGTCCCTAATATGAGTTGGTGGTCAAAAGACAGCACAGACAGTGAGCTTGAGGCGATACAGTGAAAGCTATCTTTTGTTCGGCTTTACTTTCACCGGGGATGTGACGACACCGATTCTGTTGTGCTTGGTGTGTGGCGAGAAGTCCAACAGTGCCTCGGTGCCGAGCAAGCTTAAACCCATCTCCAAACAAAGCACCCATTACTTCAAAACAAGCCGATGGACTATTCTGTTCTCCTGCGTTAAAGCACAGGGAAACGGGCAACTTTTCTGAGAAAAACCACTAAGGTAAATGAGAGAGAGCCCTCAAAGCTACGTAGCTGCTAAACTTAAAGCTAAATCAAAACAGATCCACACTGTGGCAGAGACGTTAATACTACCTGCCTGCAAAGCCACTGTAAACGAGATGCTCACTGAGCTTCGTGTGTGTTCATCTAAACAGGCCCAGGTTTCACACTGACTGAGTTTAATCTATATTGTGATTACACACAAACTGTATTAAGATACAACATGTCGTTTTGTTACATTTTTGGTTTGTGGTGTGCCGCAAGGTTTGTTCAATGTAAAAAATGTGCCGTGGCTCAAAAAGGTTGAAAAACACTGGACTATATTATGTCTTCCGGTTCCAATTATCTCCTATTTCAAGCACTTTTGTCAGAATACATGTGAAATGAAGAGCTACCTTGATAACCCGGGATGGCATGACTCCCATTATTGGAAAGTTTGTTCATGTTGAAATCTCTTTATTCGCATAGTTTTCTCTGCAACATTCTGCCTCCACAGTCACCTGGTGTGGCAACAGTAGCACCAGCCTTAACATAAGAAAGGTTTTTGGCCATATCCTATAGTGATAACATGACTTTTTTTTAAACACACACACACACACTCCAAAGATAAGTTGTGTGCAGAAGACCAGTTGAAGCTGGCACATCCAGTGCTGATGATTCAGTTAACAGCTCATTAATTTTCTTCATTACCTGCTTCTTTAGACTGCACAGGAGGCTATTCTTAGATCTGTAACCCATTGCACTTATAATTGCCATCTCCCTTTCCATCTCTTTCTCATCTTTACTTTATTATTATTCTCCCTGTTCACTCTCCATATTGTAGCAGATGTTTGTTGGCTTTGATTGTCAGTAAAATAGATGCTAACACCTTATCAAGCTGCTACTTTTGGCCTGTTGAGTAAAAGCCTTAACCCTCTGCGGCTCAGTTATATCCTGTCTGAACTGCAGCTCAGCCAAATGAGGTGATGTGAGTGGTTTTCCAACAGACAGTTTATCATGTGTGATTTTGGATGTTTTGAGAACTTCATGGTGTTAAACTCTATGGTGTTAACTCATACGATCACTTCTCCCAAGAGGAAGTGTTAATCTAGTCTTCTGTCTCTCATCATGGACAATTAGAAAACCAGAAACAAAACCGACGGAAGTAATCAAATACATGATATGGACATAGGTTTGTGCACGTCTGACCATCATGTCTGCTGAATGAATAAGGCACATGTACACGGTGCCATCATACAAAAAAAAAGACCATAAAAAGACCGTTTCAGGTTCAGGAGATTAAAGGAAGGCGTTAGTGTTATCAGCTTTGCAGATGGGAAGTGAGACAATCACAAATTTTGTGTGGATATTTTAGTCTGTACTGTACTCTGATGCAAAATTATAACTAGAGGGTCCTCATAGAGTGCAAGGTATGGAAATTGGTTTTAATTGCCCATGTGCTTGTCTTCCACTATGTTCTATAGTATGTGGACCAAATTAACAAAAGAATTGTTTTAATTGAAGGTTTTACAAGATGCTGTGCTTTGAAGGTTACTCAAGGTCGAAGGTAATCTGAAAGCTCATACATGGTTACCTAGTAGTGTTCCATAGTAACAGCATGTCTACTGACACTTGATTCAAAGTTAAGGACTCTCCAAGACTGACATTGCTGTGACCTTCACCTTTGACCTTAACATTCCAAAATCAAATCTAACCTGGGACTCGGGTGGGGTGTTTGGTAAAACTCTGTGCACAGGTGTGGTTAGGATATTGTTCTCAGACAAACTGGCTCTCAGACTTAAACTGCTTTTACCAAAACTCAGTTTTGGGCAGAGCTGATGAGTGTCAGTGGATATTGTGGCAGTGAAATGTTTCTATTTTTATGTTGTGTACAGGCAAAATCTGATTGGAAAAAGATTGCTAAGGGGTTGACATTGTTGAATATTTCTTAAGCATTTGTGCTGCTGCTTCCAGAGCTGGCAACTCGCCAGGACTGTTGCTACAGGAGCAACCATGTGATTTTTACACCAAACACACATTTCCTCTGAAAACCACAGAGAGAGGATCATGATTCAGCACCAACAGCATGTAACCATGGAGCCACCCTACCTTGTGTGAATAGTCCAGGCTGGTGGGGGTGGTGTGATGGTGTGGGGAATGTTTTCTTGGCAGGCTTTGGGACATGAATACCAGTCAGTCATGCCAGTGTATTAGAGTATTGTTAATTGTGTGCATCCCTTCATGACCACAATTTACCATTTTCAGTCAAACGTCATCTTCCACCATGTCACAATGTGTCTCAAACTGGTTTCATGAACATAAGTGTACCGTCCCTCAGTGACCTATCCTGGAACCATATCTGAATCCAGTAGATAAGTTTATATGTGGTAGCATAAAAGTTCTCCTGAAACATCTGCAGGAACTGTGTGAGGCAGTCATGTCAACATGGAGCAGAACCTCACAGCTATTTTTATAACGTCATATGGCATCAACGCCTTGAAGAACCGAGGCTGTTTTTGAGAGCAATGCAAAGCCTGAACCTGTAATACTGTAGTATTTCGAGTAAAGTGTATGTCAGATAAGGGGGATCGACTAGCTCTAGGATGCACTTTTTTGTTCTGTTTAGAATTTCTCTACATACATACGTGCTTTGAATTTAAATACAGTATAATATGATTTAAAAGTCATGTTTTCACAATTCCCCCATGGTAAAGGGTGACAATAATAGCTTATTATAAGACATTGTCCCTGTGTTTGTGCTACATTGTGTATTACTCTCAGTTTAGCTACATGTCACGTAGCAGTGTCCTGAATCCTGGTTTCTGGATATTTGATAGATTTGGGCCAATTATGAAGAAAAGCCAGCAGAAGAAGTGGCGCAGGTGTTTGAAGCAAAGGAACGCGTGACCAAGTACAGGCCCGTCTATGTCACCGAAATCACAGACGACCTGCACTTCTACTCGCAGGACGTGGAAACTGGTGAGTAACGGTGGGCTTATAGTCGCGTCTAACGCCACGCAAAAGTGCTGCCTCACATATAATGCATTCGTTTTTTACGCTACACGTTTGTACGCTACACTTGAGTCAATATGCACAGGAACGGTAAGGGCAGTATTGGTGGTGATGTCGCGGGGTCATGATGTCCTTCAAATACGGGAATTATGCACCATCTGCTAATGCACTTTAACTGCCATGGTCTTAGAATTAACCAAGTAATAACCTCCTGGATGTTACCATGTTTGTTTATATCGTAAACTACTGGGCAGCATTTTAGCATGTCACCGATTTTACATTTCTTGAAATAAATGTTGTAACTGCTCCTTTTGTGTAAATTTGAATCACGAGGTTTAGTGTGTGATGCACATGTTATTTGTAGTAAAATAATTCGTAGGATTCTCTTGAAACCTTTGGAGTTCTGTATGTGCAGAAGCTCATTCTATCAACCATGGTGTGGAAGTGTGTCTTTTTAAAGCGGTGGATACTGAGAGCGTGTCATGTGCCCATGTTCCTCACACTGTAGGGGTTAGTGGGTAATTTTGGAAGCCGTTGTAAACAAAAAAATGCTAGAAATGCTCCCAGCAGCACAATGTCATTAATTGCTTCCGTTTTACAAAGCGCTAATTTAGCACACAGGCTGTGATTGTCTCGTTCCATGCCTCCCTTTCTACTTACTGTCCTGCTGTCTGTGAATGGAAGCTAAATAAATCTCACCGGAGTGCACTCTTCTATCTGGAGTACGCTCCTTTTACACAGAAATAACTGATGAGAATAGTTCTAGGTTAAAATGTATATAATCATTTGACTTGTCTCTGACATCAACAATGCACACCTGACCATCAATTTATTTCCTTACAAGTTCTTGATCAGATCAAAGGGTGTTAGATTTTGGTTGGAGTTAAAACCTGCCGGAAGGTAGCTCTCCAGGTACAGCATTGGAGACCCCTGCTCTTACAGAGTACCATCATTGAACCCTTAGACCAAAGTACCTGGATGATTACTCTCTTCACTTCTGTATGCCTGTAGTTTACTTCGTCTGTACATTTTCTGAACATTCCCCGGAAGTGGGGAAGTGGGGAAGTCCATTCTTTTAGTAATCAAGTATTCTATAGAATGTTCAGTTCAATCAGTTGAGTAATCACATAACAGTATTTTTTTCATTTATACATATAAATTAGTTTAGTTAAATTAGTAACCAAGTTGTTTTTATTGTATTTTATTTAACACATAGAAACAACCCAGTAAGCACATTTTAATGGTATACTTCGGAAAATCATGTCAGAAGAGAAGACTGAAGTGCAAAAACAAATAAAAATATATGTGACCCATTACAGCAAAGTGGGTATTAAAAATGAATAAATTATTACATTTTATATAATTAATTAGGTATTAAATGTATTAAATTGTAGCTGACATCCTAAGCTTGAAATTTTCTAACATGTTTGTCTAGTTCAGCCTTTTAAACAACTTTGTAGAAAATTGCGTTTTAAGTTCAATAAAGTGTTTAATGAATTCAACTTAATACCCACTTTGCAGTGATGGGTCACAAATAAATAACAAAGTATACAGGGTTTTTTTATGTTGTGCAGCTTCACTTACATGAAGTTTTCACGGAGTTAAAAATGTTTTTCCTTTCTGTCGGTAACTTTATGGTATATAACAGTGAGTAGGAGTTAGCATGTGTGATGATAACGAACACAAAGTGAATGAAGCTCAGACTTTTCTTAGCAAAACTTGTTTAATATACGTTTTCACCTCACCAGAGAAATTGCATTAATTTCGTTTCTTTATCAGCCATTAGACTGCAACAGTCTTTACCTGCCGTAATCTGAGCTAAGATAATGGGTTAAAGGTAAAGCTCTATTCTAATAACGTGACGTTAATTTTAACTTTTTGTGTCGGATATGCTTTTTAAACTCAATGCCTACATTGGATGTTTTCTACTGAGGTGTATTATAGTAGTGAGGATGTGCTATTGTGGTATGCTAACCCTGTTTCAGAATGCACACACTGAATCAAACTATCTTTTTCTAAGGTGTGTCATGATTTTCTGGCTGTTTTCTTTTGCCACTGCCTTCATTGTTTTGTTTCCGGTGCCCCAATGAATTTTAGTACTCAAACTACTCATTGAATCATTTCAGCCCTACAGCAGGTGTTTTGACTCATCTCCCATCATTCCGTGCACCGTGTATTTCTTATACCCATAAACCGCAGTGTTTTAGCAGAATTACAGTGCTGCTATAAGCTGCATCATCATACAGCATTATAAAACCAATGAAATTATAAAAAGTTCTATTTTTGGTGCCTCAGCCGAAAATGGACATCATATGTTGGCCATTTTGTTTTCATCTGTGCAGGTGCTCAGCTAGAAAGCCTGATGGAGACCATGCGAGCAGAGATTGCTGAACACCCCCCTGTGGAGGGTGCCTTCAGCCCGCAGAGAGGGGATTACTGCATAGCCAAGTTTACTGACGGAGAATGGTAAGCACTTGTAGAAATGACACTCAGTCATGAGAAAAAAAGCGCATAGGATTACAGAGGAAATGGGATTTTGTCTGGTGGTGGAGGGGGGGACTCCCTTAGAATCACTGAGAGGAACCAGACCACAAAGAAAACCCATTTTCATCTGGGTTACACTGGAAGAGTTCTCTCTCCTCGGTTCGCTTCCAATCTGGCGGTTTCAGCAGGATAACTCAAAATAAGTTCATCAATAGTGGTATTTTTAGTCATTGTACCCAGCTATGTATTTGTATTGTATAGTGAAGTACAGCCACAGAGGCAGCACACAGCTTTTTCCAGCACATGCACAATAGCACTCGTCCATTAATCATTTCAGGCAGGTAAGCATATTTTCATTATTCAAGTGAGTGGCGAAATCATCAAAATTAGGAACGTCACAGGGTCAGATTTTTTTTGTTGTTGAAGCTGTTTCATCATTATCATAAAATGGAAATAAACCATGAAAATCTGATTTTAGTTTGTTTTTTGTGGATTGCCATGTAGTATATACTTCAAGGGTACCTGTGGTGTATTACTGTTACTAGCTAATCAAAACCGTCAAGTATAACGTCAGACAATATCAGTCCCCGGCCCCCCCCCTTAAGGTCTGAATCTCTCTCCCCCACCAGGTACAGAGCTCGGGTGGAGAAGGTGGAATCTCCAGCAAAGGTTCACGTTTTCTACATAGACTACGGCAATGTGAGTAGTAATGAACTGCACTGATCAAAGTGTAATTTTATTCCTGTACGTTCACATCATGGATATAAAGAGGTTTGGATAATGGATTCGCTGGTAATGGGGTGAAAGTAGTAAAGCTGGCACTTGTCTCTCCTCCGCTCTTCAGAGTAATGATGCTCTGTGTCTGTTGAAGGCTTTGGCACTGCTTCCAGATAATGAATAAATACGTGTGCGTGCGTGTGTGTGTGTGTGTGTG
>JBCNYG010000022.1:22671513-22682073 GCA_039654305.1 Porochilus rendahli | reverse complement strand
TATATATATAGTATAGTGTAGTATACAGTTCACAGTACTGAATCGAACACTGGGATAACAGTCAGAGTACAGGTTCTCTGTGTAATAAAACAAAAAAATCTGTGAAACTTATTGAAAGATAAATTAAACCAGGTATGTGTGAAATGTGACTGATCCTCCACGACTGGCACTTTGCAAAGCGATTCTTGCACCCAACCGCACAGTAAAACTGCACTATTCTGGCTACTCCATATATATAAACTTATTTAGAAGTTACTTTACAACTTTAATTATTTAATTCGAATAAGGAAACCCGCACCTGTTGAACAGGCTTTTTGGTCATGTGACAGTTATTAGAATCAGGGAATGTTGAGCAGTGCTGGTGTTGTAATCAATGTTTTTTTTTTTTTTTAACTGTTTCCGTTTTGTGGCTCGAACATCCGGAAGGGTGGGAACCTGTCTTAAAGTTCTGCAAAAATCACTTTACACGAGTTTGCTTTCACTAGCAGGCTGTTCCTCGGAGCTTTCTGGGTCTGGACGCGGTACCGAGTTCCTCCGGGTCGTGAGGGGTCAAAGCCGTGTGATGTTGATGAGACTGCGGTGCGGTGTGAGAGAGTAACAGAGCTCACCTGAGCGAGGAATTACCTGCACCAGGAATCCTCACCGGTGTCTCTCTCTCACCCTGAAGGTAATTAAACTCTCACTGCAGGTCGAAGCCCCTGCTGGAGCAGCTGGAAAGGTGGGTTCAAGTTTATTAATATGTGTTTGTTTTGTTTGTGGGGTTCCGTTGGAAGGGTTAGAGAAACACTGCTTTCCGTCTCTCTTATTTTTAACTATAACTTCCAGTTTCCTGCTATATATAAACATGCCTTTGTTTTTCTAAATAGTGACGCCGAAAGGGAGAAGTGACAGTGTGTGTGTGTGTGTGTGTGTGTGTGTGTGAGAGAGAGAGAGAGAGAGAGAGAGAGAGAGAGAGACACAGAGAGACACAGAGAGACACAGACAGGCAGACAGGCAGGCAGGCAGGCAGGCATGTAGTTGTGTTTAAGTTACTATTGTTTCTCTGCAATTAAAGTCGACTTCCTTTTTCTGGAATTAATGACATCACAGTAGGTGACATCCCTGTGTATGAGCTCCAGACTGCACCAGGACATAGGTGTTTATTATATAATACTGGATTTATAAATCTAGATCATGCTATCTATATCCAATTCAAAACACACTGCCTTACAGGAAGAATTTTACATAAACAATAAGATAAGATATTAAGATAAGTTGTTCATGCCCTGTTGTTAGGAGAGTGTACTCGGTCAAAAAAAAAAAAAAAGGTTTGGAATGCTTTGGTATTATTCTGTACAGTTATTACCCCCCAGTCAGTTAATGTCAATGGCTTGGTGGCCAGGTCCGGGCCATTGCACGGCTAATGCTCAGGCCAGCTTTCTAAAATTTTGCATAGGCTAATCTGCATATGTGACCTTTGACCTTGCAACAGTGATCTTCAACATATAAGGTTTGTGCGGGCCATGGCTCGGCATATATGCATGGTAGCTTTCTAAACTTTTTCATAGGCACTCCCTATGACCTGAACCTGTGCGTAGGGAAGCTAGTAAAATGTTAATTGTCTGAAACTGTTCGTGGAACGGATGGCTTTTGTCCTCCGTGCACTTGAGGCATCCTGGCAACAACGTGCTATAGAATGGCTATTTTCATACTACTGTGATGGCCTGGCGAGCTGCCCAGGGTGTACGCTGCCTTCGCCCAGAGGCTGCTGAGAGGGGTGCCAGCCTCCCGCGACCCTAATTAGGATTAAGCAGTTCAGAAAATGAATAATGAATGAAACCCCCACCCCCAAAATAATTTTTATAGTGAATTTACACATATTTTCATGTAAAAAAAAACCAGTTTTTAAGAAGAATAAGTGTGATATGGTGTTTTAGAGGGTGTCCAAAAATTAAACGGTAGGAGAAAATTTGCTCATCTTACGAGTCCCCGAAGATGTGGACAGTTGACCAAGGTTATGAAACTTTACCACATGCAGCATGTATGTCAGATCTAGCAACATACAAAACTTCAGCCTTGTTGCTCATTTTTTTCATACTTAACTATCATCTTGAAATTTTTATGAATTTTGCTTGTAAAATTATTTTATTTGTTTTTGCACTTTCATTTGGAAGAGGAATAATATATGCATAAATATCTTGTATGAGATCAGAATGTAGCCTCAAACTGGTATCAGAGTAATAATAAACAAAAGCAAATGTTTAAAATTTTGTAGCATTTACAAAATAAATAAAATAAATAAAAACTTTTATAATAATTAAAAGTAAAATTTGTCATGCATAATCTGTTATAGATTCTGTTATTGAATAGTACATGTGCAATATAAGTTATATAACTTTCAAATTATGTGTTTATATCACAACTGTATAATTAATATAATTATGATGTATATTATGCATTATGATAGAGATTATATACATCTTCCTATGTTGCTAGAATTTATATACATGTTGCATGTGGTAAAGGTTCATAATCTTGGTGAACTGTCCACATCTTCTTTATGGGCATGCAAGATGATGAAATTTTCTCCTACTAAAGGGCTAACAAATGGGCCCTAGCCTGTGATCTTAAAATGGACACATCTCGTAATATTTTTTGAAGTAGGACATGGAAATTTTGCACGTGTTGATGTTGAAACATGTTCTATATTTGGTAAAAGTTTCATTGACTTCTGAGATGGTCGCCTGGGAATTTTTCCATTTGACATGGAACAACCCAGTCAGGTTTACCCCCAATCCCTCCTCCAGGTGTGGTCGATGCTTTGTCAGCCCGTTTGATAGAGCCGGTCCAGGTTGGTGATCTTCATGTGGATCTAGAGGACTTGTTTTGATATCTACGGGATGCCATGCTGGTGTACGCTGAGAGGCTGACAGAATTATTAGAGTGCGATCTGCTTGGGGCAAGTTCTTTCCTGTGGTGTAATTGTTGTCAGAAGTGTCATGTTGTATGGTAGTGAACAATGGCCCTTTAAAACGGCTGAATTAGCATGACTAGCAAGAAATGAGCAGACTATGCACAGGTTCAGGATATGTGACGTAATGTTAACACATACTATCAGTACTAACATACATCCTACACAGTGGCTCCTGGATCAACCATATTAGATACCTCAGTGAGGATGGTCAGGACCAGGAGGAGCGTGACGCAAAAAAAATGTTTTAATGGTGGAGACAATCGACGGTAGAGGATTTGCAGATGATTGGCCTGCCCAGGCCACAAAAGATGCCCGGGTCTGAGTGAAGTGGAGAAAGGATTTTACAACTGTATTGAGTGTGAATAAACAGTGAAGTATTCCCTGATCACTACATGCGTCTGGTGCTACAGGCTTTCTGGCTTTTAAAAAGCACTCTTCTCTCCATCAGAATGTACAAACAGTTTTTAGAATAAAATTAAAAAATAAGTTATGCATCTTAAAACGGTGTCCATACATGGACACATGCTGTATGCACAATGTGATTAACTGAATAAATGAATGAATACAGCATGTTCCCACTGTTTTAAAGTAGACATTTATTTTAACATTTCTTCTGAAAAATGACAGAAGTTTTATGTTCTGATTTACTTAACACCTGGAAATCACTCCCGGGCACCTATTATGTCTGTATTTGAATGAACTATCTCTTTATATGTAGGACTGATTCACTGTTTATTCATCTTTTTTTTTTTTTTTTTACATTTGTTCCACTCTAAACTTTGAAAGGAAAAGCAACTCTTCATTGATAATGCTTCCTCACAACCCTATTTTAGTCCCCTTTTAAGGCTGCTAACGTAGCTGAGCATGTGCTAACCCTGCATGGATTGGTAGATGGGAAAGGGTAATGTGTCCTTGTTTTGTTTGAGGGATTTGTGCTGACCCCTATTTACAAATCTGTTTGGAACAAAAAAAAAAATTTATCAAGCGTGATAGATTTATTCATAACAAAATGTGTACAGCACCATTCAAATGTATGGACATCCCTTTTAATTATATTATAATGGATAAGCTGGTCTATACTTTTGACCTTGATTATAAATTAGAGAGACACCAATTGCAATGTTAGTGGCTGATTTCGATTTTTGATTTTCCATAAGTGTGACCTGCTGATACATATTTTTGTTGATTCCTATTTTCAAACAAAGAGTTTTCAGTTTTTTTGTTTTACAATTATTTTTGTTACTAATAATATTTTTTAGTAATAGTAGTAGCAGTATTAGAAATTAGTATTAGAAATATTGGCAGCATTCGTCCTGGCTATTCCTCAGGGTCGAGGATGATGCTGGCTTCGATGCTAGTTGTTTTCGCTTCTGACATTGGTTTTTCTGTTGTCCCAGCTGTTATTGAGGATCTTTTGTAAACAGCGTTGATTGAACTTCTCAAGAGTTTTCAGATGGAGGCAATGGGGGGTCCGGGTCCAGGTATAGAGGAGCCTTGCGATAACAAGCTCCTTGTACACTAGAAGTTTTGTTTCTGTCTGGATATCGCAGTCTTCGAATATTCGCAAAAATAATAATGATTATTGTAGTTATTATAATTTTTATTATTATTAGCAGCAGCAGTAGTAGAAATATTGCCGGTAATTAATATTACCAATATAACTACTATAACAATAATATACAAATGCTGAGTGAGGCGAAGCATGCCATGCTCCTGGATACAAAAAGCAGCAAGGTATCGAATCAAAGTATTTGATTGTAAGAAACTATTTTTATTTTAGAACTTTTAGACCTTTTTTCACCAAACCCCCCTTTATTGGCTTTTTGTGATGTTCAGAGTTCACAGTCTACAAAGTGGCAGCCATTTTGTCTGGGACGACAGGGGAGATGAGAATATAAATATCCAGGAGTGGAATTTAGCAAAACTAAATACTGTTCAACTGGACCAGTGACATTATGAAACTACTAGTTGTCCTTCATTTATTTACCTTCTATTTACTGGTCGGGAGTACTATATTTTGTTTGCATATTGGATTTATCAGGTCGCCAGCAGGATGACTTGCTAGCTAGTTTCACTTGCCCTACAGATTTTTGACTCGCCACGGGCCAGCGGACTAGTGTTAATTTCCACCCCTGAATATCATAAAATACATAGCAGGGGTGATAATATTCTGGATTAATCCGGAATTCCAGGTTTAAAGGTCCCAGATTTATCCAGAATTCTGTTTTTAAATATCGATAAAACAACCTTTAATAATTGTGCACTTTGAGAAATTTCTGAACCTGATTCTGGCTGAGTCCATTTTCTTCCTCTTCCTCTTTTTCTTAGTTGTTTTATGGCAGTTGGCAAACAGATTTGGTCCATTACTGCCACTGAATGGTATGAAGTTTGGATCGTAATGACTTTTTCTGTTTTCTCTATTTTAGTACCCAGATGGGGTTTAAAAAAAACCCTGCCTTTCTCTTTATCAAACGTAGTGTTAGATACCCTTTCACTTCGAAGCCTTTGATACGTAGCTCTTAAATCCTTTTGTAGAATGTCCCTCAAATTTAAACACTTTTTTCCTTTCAAGGTTTAGGACTAACTGCCTTCTCTCTTCTCTTTTTCGTTTTCTCTTACCCACAGAAATCACAGTGTCCTGTATTATGTTTTCTTATTTTATGTAGTGAGCTGTTCTGTGCAAATCTAATTCTTGATATTACTGTCTCTTCATACTTGTTTCTTTCTGTTCTCCTCATTTCTACCACATTTCTCTGGAGTCTCTAAAACAATAGTCCTTCCTTCTTACCTTTGATCTTGATGTTTTTACTTTTACAGCATTTGGCAGACACTCTTATCAAGAGCGACTCACAGTAGTCATTTTTATACAACTATTGAGGGTTAAGGGCTTTGCTCAAGTGCACAACAGTAGTAATAGTGGGGATTGAACTGCTGATCTTTGGATGACAACAGCTATGAGTTCATGCTTCTTGCTTTCAAGATGCTGTACACTTCTAAGTGGACTGTTCTTAAAAAGGTAAAGTAAGGGGAAACGTCTGGAATTTGGGTTACGGATGTTAGTCGGATATAACTTATAAATCCAGTCAGTTTACTTTCTACAGATTTGCTGTAGCTTCAACATCAACTGTATCATAGTATCCATCATCACATTCACAATCACTAACATTAATTATCAAGAAGCACCTTGTAGTTAAACTCCCCTGTTGTATAGTAGTATTTAGAATTTTAAGGACCTCAGTCTGTCTTTCTTACCAGTATTGAAGTCACAGTTATACAGCTTTCTATGCCATGCTAAATGTCAGGAGTTTAGGGGAGTTCCCCTTCATCCCAGCAAAGTTTTTGAGTCTTTTTTTTTTTGCAGTTATGACTCCTGTACATAGATACACAAATGGCTTTATTTATATATATACGGTTCCCGTCCGCAGCAGTGGGGCACGAAATAATGTTGGATGAACATATAGTGGCATGAGTGATGGGAGAGCTAACTGAAAATAAGGACAGTGACGACGATACGGAACCCGATATGGAAACGATATGGAATCATTTAAAATGAATGTGATAAAAGAATGTGCTGATTCGCTCCTTAAGTTTGTGGAAACACAATATTGTGTATTGAGTGTTGGACTTTTGTAAAAGTTTGTAAAAATGTTGTAACTGTTGTAAAAGTCTGGGACTGCTGCTGATAATGGTGATTGCCGGACTGATTATGGTAAATGTCCGGGAAAGGGGTAGTGACCCCAGACATTAACGGTTGCCGCACTTTTGAGGTTCCTGGACAGGCTATCCCCCCAATAATCCGGGAAATTGAGGGCGCATGAATTTACCCAACTGAAAAATCCGGCTGTTCTGAGCAGGTGGTAGCTGGATCCTTTTTTTTTTGTTTTAGGAATGGGGGTAATAACCTGTCCATTTACTTAACTTTCCTTTAACCTGTTGTACAGTTACATTAAACAGTGAGTCCGAAATAGGAACTCATAATGATTTTTCTCTTGAAACATACATTATTTCACATTTAATATTCTATGTTTTCACTTACCATACAGAGATCCCCACTCCAACCCAAACCAACTGTGCTTATTGTAGACCGAATATGTTACAGAATGTTAAATCTGTTAAAATGATTTTAAATATAGGAGAGAGAGCCTGGAGAAGGGAGGGTTTGTTATCCTTTTTATTCTGAAAATCCTAAAAATAAGATGAATAACTGAATAAAAATTTAAATTTAACCTTCAACAATGCTCTGCAAAAATGTGGCATTTCAGACAAACTTATTCTAATTTAATAATGTAAGATTATTTTCGACTCCCTTTTAAATCTTTTTTCTGCCTATTGTAAAGCACTTTGGTCAGTGAATAAATAAAGATGAAATGTGAAGGTTTTGGACTGTGGGAGGAAACTGGGACACCCAGAGGAAACCCATATATCAAAGGGAGAATCTACTTTACACTTTGTGGATGTTTTTCTGGTGATCCTTAGAAGTTTGGTGTTGGACTTGACATGTGCCATGTGGAGTATTAATAAACTTTGAACAAGAAAACACAGCAATGGCAGTGTTTAAACTTAAGTTAAAGTAAGTCATTGGTGGCATTTGAAGGTGGAAATCTTACCTCCACTCACAGCAACATGAAAAAGGTGTTGCTCCGATTGGGCGCTACTGGTCATTAGATAAAAATTTTCCAGCAAGTCCATGCAGTCGATTCGAAGAGGATAACAAGATGTGATGTGTGATAAGATGTGCAGAAAAATATGTTCTTGAGACTGAGCTCGAGTACTACCAAACCTATAAATCAGTGTCTCATCCCATCCTCCAGCCAGCTTCATCCTATTGTATTAGGTATAACTGGCACCAGAGATGGCGATGGGTCAGATGTGGTTCCTCAAAGATGAGACAGCCAGACAAAGCCATTTGTGTCACAGGAAGAGTAATACATGAGGGAAGCACAATCCGCATTATTCTGTATACTTGAGCTCACAGGTGACTGAAATTGCTGAGTTTTTCTCAGAGACAGAGAGACAGACCGACAGAGATAGAGATGGTTTCACTGCTTTGCTTCCTGAACACAGACAGTTTTCAGTCATGTGATGGTGGTAGTGGTGAAAACGGGGGTGGAAATTAACACTAGCCCGAGTCAAAAATCTGTAGGGCAAGTGAAATTAGCTAACAAGTCATCTTGCTGGTGACCTGACAAATCCAGTAGGCAGAGAAGATATAGTGTTCCTGACCAGTAAATATGCTGGAGGACTAGAAGTTTCATAATTTCACTAGTCCTGTTGGCCAGTGGCTTAGTTTTGCTAAATTCCACCCCTGTAAAAATTAAACTCATCATCATCATCATGGGGCAGACACCCTTCTGTTGACTGTTTACCAGAACATTTAAGATCATGCAATTTATTGTGGTGCGAAGAAATGTTGATGATAATACTGTAGTAGAAATGGTCAAATTATGCACTACTCCTATTTGTTAAACTGATAAGAATATTCCAGACATAATTAGACCGACAGAAGGAATCTTTACTCACAAAACAAAACCATGAGAACTTCAAACATTGGTTGCAGCTACATTTAATATAGATTTTGTACAGAGATTAAGGGGCCATGTGTTTGTGATCTCCAGCTCTTAGTGATTGGGAAAGAGCAGACGTCAGCACTTTTTTTGGAGATGTATGACATGTACTAAATTTGATGGCATGACATCAAGCTGTAGCTGAAAGATTACATCACCTGTTTTTTTTAGTAGCCCTCCCATATTGCAGAGGAACACAAAGTAACATTACCTAATACTAAACACGTATGCCAAGTTTGGTATCAGTACCGAAGTGTTTCTGAGATGAGCTCTAATTTCCTGTTTGGTGACTTTGTCTCACGTTGACTTGCATGCTGTTAACAAACTGCGCCACATATCAAAAATCTAAGAAGAAATCTAACTTTTTCGGGTTGAATTACGGACTCTATGATCCAAATCTTTTGATAAATGATCAACATTTTTTCTATAGGTCTTCCCTTACTCATATAAGATATGTGATCTGGAGATGGTACTGTTGCCAGGGTATGTCATCACTTAGTGTTTGCTTGTTCTGAATGAACTGTCCCACATATGAAAAATCCAAGAGACGCATGAATTCAGGTTAGTCTCCCGTTGCTGTGGTCTGGATTTGGTGATATTCGGACAACACTTGTTGGAAAATGTTTAGAAAAATGGCAGTGCATTCAATAAGGCCGAAATAATCATCATAGAAAACTATTAAAAGTTTCATGACCCAAAGAGTCAGAGGAAGTGGAATTGTTGCGCAATGGAAATGTTTTTTGCAAACATTATGTTGGTCGTCAGATTTGAGACATGCAGCTCATCTTTGATGATTTGTGACTTGGCTCGTCTTATCAGTAACTTGAGAATAATAAATTTTTCAGTGGTTACCCAGACGTATGTGCTACAGAAAAAGGATTTTTTTACTTGCATGTGTAGTCGCTTTGTTTCAAGTATGCCATGGCTTCAGCTGGATCGCTGTATATGTAAACAAAGATTCCAATGTGTAAGTTATGTGGAAAGAAAATGAAAGACAATGGATTGACTACATCGAAGTTCTTCAGACACTAGGAACCACACCTGGACAGGTTTGATTGGTTTATGTTAGCATCAGAGCCATTTCCTGCTATTAAGAAGTCTGCCTTCTGTTCACATCAGCAGATAACAACATGGTTATCTGCTGATGTGAACAGGTTCATGGCATAATGATCAAAAGTCAAAGCCTTAGGCAGTGTTCACATCAACAATTAGACTGAAGAAGAAACAGTGGGATCTCTGTAATTTGGACTGCTGCTGGTTTGAGTATTTTTTATGACATTTTTATATTTTCTGGGATTTTCACTCACCACAGTGTCCAGAGGTTTTACACACAGTGAGTGACATTTCCATGGGTGGAAATGTCTTGTCGATGAGAGCATTCAGTTTGGATGAAGTCAGAAACCCAATCACTCCCATGGAACTCCAATCACAACCATGTGTATTATCAAGACATATTTTCCATTGGTGAACATTTTATATAATTATGTGTGTATATATAATTTTGTTTTAACAACAGTAATGTATAAACTGTATATAAGTATTTGATTTCTCAAGAACAACTGGGCAGATGATTCTGAAATTTTGCATACATGTTTCTTATGGTGTGTAGGTGTGCATAGGCTTGTCAATATCTCGGTTAATGACCCTATTAATTTTGTGTGGGCTATTTCTCAAGAACTTCTGGGTGGCTGAGGGGTTTCCCCATCTCTGATGGATATTTTTATTTTTTAATTAAACCAAATGACCTTGTACTAATTGAGTCATTATCCCATGACTTCTGTAGATGCATATCAGAAAATTCTTTGCACGAAGCAGAAACAAGGAGCACTAAGGAGAACTGAGGTAGAGGGATTTAACGACTTGCTGTAGCCATCTAAGCTACCCATGTTATTAGCAAGACTGGTAATGTAAATGCCAAAAATATACATTTGTGGAGTGCGATTTATTTATTTATTTATTTATTTATTTTTAATGGCTTCACCATCTTCCTTTCTTAGTGGATGAGAAGGAACGTCTTTTACTTGCTCTGAAAACTGTCCTCCG
>JBCNYG010000022.1:22656142-22671413 GCA_039654305.1 Porochilus rendahli | reverse complement strand
TTCCCTGGTGGAAAAAGGACCAGCTGACTGTTTTTTCTCTAAAGGTTTCTTACCGACTTTGGGGTTTTTTTTTTTTTTTTGTTTTTTTTTTTTTTTTTTAGAAGAAAGTGCCTCCAATCAAGTTCTGACCTCAGGATATGGCATGGCATTGTCACTTCCCTTGTTCAAGGCCAGGATCCTTTTCCCCCCCATACAACTCTATCATTTTCATTAATTCATTCATCTTCTGAACTGCTTAATCCTAATTAGGGTTGTGGAGAGGTCTGGACGACTCTTGGCGAGGGCAGAGTACACCCTGGACAGTTTGCCAGGCCATCACAGGGCCTCTAACACTTTACCACCACCAAAGCACCCCACAATCACAATCCCACTACCATGTTTGACAGATGGTGTCAATCACTCTTCCAGCATTTGTTCTTTTTATTTTATACCTTATAAATTTTATTCTTTGTGAACCAAATACCTCAATCTTGGATTGATCTATTTAAAACACTTTCACCTCACTGTCCAATGTCTGTGTTCTTTTGTCCATTTTAATCTTTTACTTTTATTGTCCAGTCTGAGGTATGGCTTTTTCTTTGCAACTTCAGCAGTTGCTTCTTCACTGTTAACAACCAGTTGAGGGTCTATTAGGAAAGAATTTCTCAAAGAAAAGACACAGATGTACTCTTGCCTAATTGAAATGTAAGCTAAAGCCTGTCTGTGTGATGTGTGTGTATATATATATATATGTATATTTCATTTTGTCAACAACCCTGGCAGGGGAAAAAAATTTAATGTGTGAGCATAAACTGCACCGAACAGCAAACAGTAGCCATACAAAATGGCGCTGGGGTAGTTAACGCCCACCAAAAAGTCACATGATCAAACTGTCTGTATAAATGGATTGTTGTCATTGTCTGATACCCGATTTAGCGATCTAGTTAACATCAGAGCTGATATCCGATATTAATATCAGGTCTGTATCGCTAGCGCCAAACTTATTTAAACCTCTGGTGTGATCAACTGTGGCTGTCCTACACTATAACAACAATTTATGGGTCAAAAATTATCTTTAATTAAGAAAATCTTATGAACTAAGGCTGACATGATTTCCAGCTTAACCATCAACTATCTCAAAATCCACTGGCACATAATGCACATGGTTCTTGAAAAGGAGTCTGATAGGAAACCATGTTAGAAAGTTTCACAAGTGCCCCTTATTACTGCTCCTACTTCATATGAGATTTATACATTTATGAAATTAGTGATGGAGGACAGTCTCTTGTGCCAAATTTTTGTTTACTCCTCAATTGCTCCAGTAGAAGAGCAACAGAGCCAACTTGGCAAAGTTAGTGTTTGTTAATAAACTGTGAGGACTGCTGAAAAAAGAAGTGAGTCAGTTAGGGGGGCAAACGCTTTTTCTTCTCATTAGTTTGTTTACCGATGTATAAAAGGTAAACATCTGTTTGTATTTATACAAGTATCTCCAATCTTGCTGATGTTGCTTTTTGTTTTGCAGCTGCCTTGGGTTTTCCACACATCACGGTGCACTTGCACAACCATTTGTGAGCCCGTTTCACTGACACTTCTCCAATCCATTAAGCGGAAGTTCAGAAGAAGATTGTTCACATTGCTCAAACCTCAAATGCCATGAGTACCCAGCCAAGGAGAATCCGTCTCAAACCATGGCTGTTGGCTCAGGTGGGCATTCCTGTTATTCTCATGGGAGCTGCTTTAGATGATTGGAAATGAAATGGGGTGGATAGTCTTTACTTTTGCAAGAAGACTGAGCAAAATGTCACCATTCATTCAATTTTTATTGAGCCCGGTGTGTTTATTAACATATATGTGTAGTTCATGACTCCGATGGACATTTCTGAATAGACCTCTCTAAAGAAATGGTTTTTATTAGCAGCCACAACACTCTCTTTAAACACCCTTTCTTTGCATTTGGTTCTGGACTTCTTGGAGCAGTCTCCAAATAAAAGGTTGTCTTTAAATGATTTTCTGTCATATGGAAGACATCTGTAAAGAGACAATTCAATTAATTATTGACTTATGTAACTTGATATTGGTTGAAATGGTATTTTATTGGTTTGGCATGTATTTATAGTTCAGTACTTAATTTCCAGTGAGTTGTACTGAAGTTGTATTTAATTGTAAAACAGTAATGTTGGACTTAAACGAGCAGTGTCATGGTTTTTGGAAGAAAATAGCCTAAATATCATCAGTTGGCACATCAAAGAAGTCATACCTATCTATATAGATGGTAAACTGGTTTACAGAGGATAATTGACTTGAACTAGGTCCATACAACCAATTTGGTAAAAGTTTGCAATAGGATTTCAATCTCAGAAAACAGTTCTGATTAAAAGGATTCAACCCTAAATTACTCATTTGTATAAAAATGATAAATGGAAGTCGCTCTGGAGATGGGCCATAAATGTAAGTTTAAAAAGTCTATGTTAGAGTCCATTTCCAATCACTTATGTTAGGTCATAAGTCAGAAACTGTAAACCCCACTTGATTTGCAAGTTGAAATGCTATTTAACAAAAATAGGCTAGTATTTTGGACATTTATTGCACCTTTACACAACTTTATTTTTGGGTAACTGAATTTAGGTAAAAGTTAGGTTCCTTTAATACTGCACATCAGCCAGTATGATAGAAAGCCATGAGCTGAGAATCATACCACATTCATGTGTTACTCTTACACAACTTCTATGTAATGCTTATTTTCAGTTATGCTTCAGCTCTAAATACAGATGTATGAAGTTTGCATGAAGATGCATGTGTCTTCACATGAACAACACCTAAAGTTTTCTCATTAATGAGTTGATTGCTGCATTGAAGCAGGCAATCATGTAAACTGTGTAATGACTGTTTTTGCCCTAGAAACTTAAGAAACTTTGTCTTTAAACATAGTCATGTGTCTTTCCCCAGGTGAACAGTGGAAAATACCCTGGTCTCAACTGGCTCAATAAGGAGTGTCGCTTATTTCAGATACCATGGAGACATGCCACACGTCATCTTCCAACCCCTGAGGAGGAGAACACTATATTCAAGGTAGGTTTTGCATATTCTAAATTTCGCTATAGATCATTAGTACAGTTCCTCCCTACATATCTGATCTAGAATTAAAAATACTTTTGCCCTTAATTCCACTCTTATTAATATTCATTAAGTTGTATATATGGTTCATCTAGATCACTCTAAACCAACTCATTGAAGCCTCTCAATATTTCCTAGTTGTTTTGCTTCCTGTAGAGTTGTGAGAAACTCCCAACCAATCCGAGTCACTGTATATGATATACAAGAAGAATTTATTTGTTGGTAGAATTACATTCAGGTACTAAATCCTAATGCTGTAAAACAACCTGGAATGAAAAAAAAAAAATTTATTATGATGTTAAAAACAGAGCTACAACAGAAGTGACTGGCGTAGGTTTGATTGAGGGGGATCTGAAAACGTGTGTAGTATATCTATTGTTGGGAAAATAAGTCAGGTCTGTAAGTTAAATTGTACAATGTTCATATGAGATTAATTCCATTGTAGCCAGACAAAGAAAATCCTTGTAGTCAGGACTGTGTGGTGCCAATACATGTGACATTTTATTCGTCATGCTCCCTGAACCACTTTTTCACTATCTGAGCCCCAACTTTATGTCCATGCTATCAGATAGTCCATTATTAGTCCATGT
This sequence comes from Porochilus rendahli, assembly GCA_039654305.1. Classification (NCBI taxonomy): domain Eukaryota; kingdom Metazoa; phylum Chordata; class Actinopteri; order Siluriformes; family Plotosidae; genus Porochilus; species Porochilus rendahli. Next base: position 22,667,730 of record JBCNYG010000022.1, on the reverse strand, counting down.
GATAAATTGTTCATTCAGTACATTCAGTTCGTCAGCTAACTTTATTTTATTAACTGAAGAAAAATTTCCACAAGGTCTCCCGCCATAATAAAGGCTTAAGGAGCGCCAACAAACTACATTTACAGCATTTGTCAGACTCTCTTATCCAGAGCGACTTGCAGAAGTGTTTCAAATTCCCTTTTAGTGAATACATTCTTATTTTGGTTCACTAGGACATTGAATAATATGCAATCAGTCAAAACTGTGGAAAAAAAGTGTTGTGTGGGGGGTTTTTTTGTGTGCGGGTATGTTCGTAACATAGAGCTAATGTAAGTACTGCTAAGAAAAGTAGGTTTTTATCCGTCATTTGAAGATACCCAGTACTCAGCTGTCTAATGAAGTTCATTCCACCACTTTGGAGCCAGAACAGAGAACAGTTTAGATGCATGTTTCCCTTGTCCTTTAGTAGAAGGAGGGACCAGTCTAGCAGTGCTAGAGGATCTGAGAGAACGCGGTGAATTGCAGGGTGTTATAAGTGCTTTGGGGTATGATGGTACCTGTCCATTTTTGGCTTTGTAAGCAAGCATTAGTGTTTTGAATCTAATACGAGCATCTACGGAAGCCAGTGGAGAGAGCATAGCAGAGGAGTGGTGTGGGAGAGGTTAAAAAGGTTAAAAACAAGCCGTGCAGCTGCATTCTGGATCAGCTGCACAGGTTGAGTGGAAAGAAATGTATGAATTCGGATGTTAAAACTGAGAACTCGACTTGATCGAGAAAGTTCAGCAATATAAGAGAAGGACAGGCTGATCATAGTCCATGGTTACAGCAACTCTTCTAGCAGTGACTGAATGATGGATCAGAGTTGCTAAAGATGTTGAGTTTGCGTGGATCATGTGCAGCAGTGTCCAACTTTTTCTTGTAGAAGGCTGTATCTGCTGAAGTCAATTCAGATGAAAATGTGGACAGGGGAGCATGGTAGGAAGCCAGAATATTGGCAAGCAGGACATTTTTTGACTGGGCAGTGTATGTGACAGGAGCTAACTCAGGCTGCCGGAACTGCATACTCCGTAACCTGAGTGTAATGTCATGAGTCTGCAGATATGGTTTTCACATATCAGTACAGGACACTGACATTTTATAAACAGCACTATATTCACTGCCCCTCCTCCTGCTCTGCACACGTTGAGCACCCTAATAAAATGAGGTGTGTATATGATCACAAAAGTAAAGGTCTATAAGAAAGTCTAACACATTCATACTGTGGTTTCAAAAAATGATTCTGCATCCTGAGTTTGTGCATCTGAACATCATATATTTTTTGCATTAACTCTATCACTGTGCCATAAAGCAGTGAAAAAATTTTTAATAGATCCTAGCAGGGATGTGCAGCTCTGTGAGCCCATAGTTAATTTTTCATGAATTAACTCAGAATGAATGAAAGTCCAGGTGTATCAAAGTGTAGCAATACCACCCTAGCTACAGTGGATCCATATGTTGAACTGGCCAACAAGGTATCTTCACCAAGAAAAGTCTTTAAGCCCATAGATATGGACATCGTTATGTATTCTCTGTTGTCAGATACTGGATGACTGAAACAATTTGAAAATGAAAATTTTCAAACATAACTGAAGACATAAACCTGTATTTTAGATGGACAGCTGTTATATGTTTCTCTTGTATATGTTCCTGTGTTTGAAAATCTGGAAAGTGAAGAGCATAGGTGTAATTTACTAAAAATCTGATTCACAGGATAAATTATGATCAATCACACAAACAGTATCTCCATTGACTCATTTTGGAATAAACAGCAACATTTCTGTGACATAGAATCTCAAATTTGTCTGGATTTATTTAGTTCTTGCCTAGATGGAAGTAAAGAAGCTTTAAAATTTATGAAATTATGTCAGATGTATTAACACAGTAACATCCCTAACATTTTGACAACCTGGAAGGTGGTTCAAAATCCTCTCATAAGAACTTGTGCAGCTATCTTTCCTTCCTTATCATTTGTCAAAGGTTCGACCAGAAAGACAACTTTTATTTTGAGATACTATGTCCCGGAAATGTTGCTGTATATCCCATTTTGACCCCATTATCACCCATTACTGGTGGCCTACAGCGCCTATTTATTTTGAATCAAGTGCATGCATGTAAAAGAAGTGTAAAAATAAGGGAATACCCACATCTATTAACAACTTTAAGAAAAATAACACTAACTAGATATGTTGTACTAAAATGAGCACTGCATAACTGATGGTACTCTGATAGTTACCAGGACTTTAGGGCTGTTTAGTTGTGCATGCTTTGTTACTGATACCCAATTCACTCATCTTTCGGGATCCTTTGTAAAATGAAAGGCTTGGATTCTGATTATTATAACAACCAAATGTTGCACAACCTAATAGATAAAACCTCTGTTTTTATATTTCAGAGTACAGTAAGGAATCATTCAGCGTGAGATGCTTCAGCTTGAGATAATAAAAAAATAACAGTCCACAATGATTCATATGACTTTAATGATCCATGTTTCATCATTAGTTTTGCCAGATATTTTGTCTCTCTTTTGCATATAGACTGCAGATCAGAAAAGCAAACCAACGTTAAACTGTCACATGAAATCCATCTCAGTAAATGTCTATAGTTTTTTTCAGCTATTTCATATCTTTTTTTTTTGTTGTGTTTTCATGATGTAGTTAGGGTGGGAATTTTGCTGCTACCTGGCAACCCTCATTCATAGATCAGCAACAGTTCTTTTTTAAATGGCACATTTAAAACCAAGTAAAAACCTCATGCAGCTTTTTCTTGAGTCCTTCTGGATCCCAGCACACATACCTGGTCTGAAGCTGCCTGTCTTACAGTATGTATCATTGTATTTTTTTGGGACGCATCTGGTGAATGTGAATCATGTTTTTATATCTCACCTTTAGTACATTTTAGTTGATATTTCAGGGGGCTTTCCACATTCTCATGAATAGATTTGCAGAAGTGAATGTGGTTCAAGTTTCAGTTCCCTCAATGCCTTGTGCTGCATGATGAAATAAGTGAAAAAGAACCCACCCCCCCAAAAAAACTTGCATTTTACGTCCTTTGCATACTATACTTTCAAGCTGTTTTGCCAGTTACTTTTTATTAATGCATACACATGGTTACAGATTAACTTTCCTCAGATCTTAAGGTGATGCACATTTGTAAACTATCGTTTACAACTAAAAAACTATCGTTTTTCATTTTCAAACAGTTTGAATGTTTTTGTACTCAAACTGTGAATGTGGCTTGATTGAGCTGGCATTAGGAACATAATTGTGGGTTTTACAAGTCTATTATTTTGTGAGCGATCCTTCCAAGTGCCACAATAAAAGTTCCTTTTTTAAAGTTCTGTGTGCTGGATACAGGGAAGTACCAGTAGGGTATAGAAAGTGTACATTTGTCTCAAGATTATTTTGGCATAAATTTTGTGTCTCATTGACTGCAAGTTTTCCATGTCCTCTGGCTGCAAAACCAGCCCATATCATCCCTCCACCACCATGCTTCACAGTCAGTATGAGGTGTTTGTGGTAATATGCCTTGTCTGATTTCTCTGAATATAATGCTATGCATAATCATACCTTGCCACTTTGGTCACATAGACCAGAGGATACTGTTCCAGTACTCTTTTGGTTTATTCAGGTTCACATTTGAAATAATGTTTCATATTGTTTTTGAGGAGTAGGAACTTTTTTACCCAGGGGCCCTATCATGGAAGCCATACTTGTTCATTCTTTCTTGAATCATTCTGTCATTAACAAACATTTGTTGTGCTTGCAGAGGCCTGTAGGCTACATGAAGAAGCTCTTGAGTTTCTTCTCTTCTTCTCTGCATTCACGAGTTAATAGTTTGTGTTTTATCTTCCGTCATCCGTTAATTTTTGCTGAATGCAAAGGTTTCCCAGCCAGCCACCAAGTTCACAGGCTTAGTGCCTGCTTGTTTTTGGTTCCTGCGCATGTGCCATGTCTTTGCAGTGCACCACTGCTTGATAGGAAAACAGAAAAGTCAGAGATCAAGTGATAAGGCTCAGAAGAAGGCATGGATGTCAAGATAGATAAACAAATTTCAAACACCCCCCCACCTTCTCACACACACACACACACACACACACACACACACACAGATTTCTCACATGTTTGAAGTAACTGTATTGATGTTGATATTTGTTCTGATGATACTTCTGAGCACTTGCCTCGAGGTGGCGTTCTCAGCGTCTTTACATTCTTCAGCTCATACTTCTAAGTGGAGGGGTCATTGACACTTGCATACAGGAGTAAGCAAATGGTTTTAGAGACATTGTGGCTGATACTATTTTATTTCCAAAAGATAACACTATATTTCATGTATGTTTAATAAGCCTGGTAAGTGAGTTGGTACCTTTTTAGTCTTTTTAACCTCGACCTGTATTTGCAAGGATATCCACTCCTGGGGAGAGTAGCAATTACCCCGAAGGTGACTAACCAACCTATAAACAGTCCTTCACTGTAGAATGCTGAATTTCAAATTGTTTGGAAATGTTATGTTTTATAAAGGCCTGGGCACTGGAGACGGGGAAGTACCAGGAGGGTGTGGATGAGCCTGATCCGGCGAAATGGAAGGCCAACTTGAGATGTGCACTCAACAAGAGTCGAGAATTTGTGCTGAAGTATGATGGCACCAAAGAGACACCAATGCAGCCATACAAGATTTATGAGGTGTGCGATCTGCTAGCAAACGGAGGTAGGTACATGTCCTGAAAGTTAAGGACCACACCTCATGGAAGGTGAGGGGTTCTATCTAGCGTTACTCTCAGTTTTTTTGTTTTTATAATTCTATATGGAATTAAGGTTTGTACTAATTTTCCTCATTTGAATAATTCAGTTTTCTGCTCTTTTAGATGAGTGTGAGGAGGAGGATGAAGAGGTGAGCACTCCAGATTGACGAGAGACTGTGAAGATTACACACAAGATTGAAATAGTCAGGATTGCGTTTGCAGTTTCAACCTGTTTCTTTTTCTTTTTCAGCTACAACATTTTGCACATCTCTCCATCGGTACGTTGTTTTTCTGTTTGTTTATATTATTTATTACGCGGCTCCAAAGGGTTGCTGCTTTGTACGAGTTATTTGAACATTTACACCAATTTTAATATATTTGGTTGTAGAAAAAAATGTTTTAGGTTTCAATGTCGTGTAATCAATGATATTTTGATAAATTTATTTCAAAGATTAATCACACACTGTAATAATATAATCAGGTGAAGTATGTAAAGTTATAGGAAAGAGAAAATACCACATCCTTCAAGTCTGTTTTCATTTATAAGTGCCTAAATAACAGCTGGGCATTTCTTACCAACTCCTGGATGCAAACAGATAAGTGAAAAGAGTCTTTATTGGGAACACTCATTTCTGGGGAGATTGGGACTGAACAGCCCTTCTCACTGTAGAATGGAGATATACAGATTGTTTGGAGATGACCTTATGGCCCCTTCCAAGTTGATGAGCAGCAACAGTTTGTTCACTGAGCTCAAGGCTTATGTTTTTTCTTCTATGTATGATGTAGACCATTGGTACCCAACCCTGTTCCTGAAGAAGAACACCCCCTTCCTAAAGAATTGAGCTCCAACCATAATGGGACACACCTGGCAGATCTAATCGTCATCTTAAATCATCATTTCAGAGTGCTAAATCTTGTTTAGATTATGAGATGGTCAGGTGGGCATGATGAGGTTGTTGGTGCCAGATAACCGCTAATGTTCTGGGATTTTCCGACCAAAAAAAAGTAAAGTTTACACAGCATGGTGCAATAACGAAAAAACACTCAGTGTGCAGTAGCTCTGCAGACACAAACAGGGTGTCGACAGAGTTTGACAGAGAACACCCACACCCATTTGAGCTGACAGGAAGGCTACAGTGACCCAGATAATCACTCTGTTCAGCAGAAAAGAATCTCAGAAAGAACACCACATCGAGCAATAAGGTGGATAGGCTACAAAAGCAGAACATCAACGACGTTGAATTTCATTTCTGTCTGCCATGAACAGAAAGTTGAGGCTAAATAGACTCCCGAACACTGCACACGTGAAGATGGGAGAAACGTAGTCTGGTCTGATGGATCTGAAGTACTGTCGAGGCCCATATATTAAGCATTATAAAATATTGTGTAAAATGCAGGGATACATAAATGTGAAAATGGAAATAGAAATACACTGAGACTAACAAAGTTAAATTGTATTTAGAAATGTGTTGATTTGTAAATTTCTTCCAAATTAACTAATTAATATGTTGTATGTCAGGCCCTTGTATGGCTGAACCTATAAACTACCCAGCATTCCCAGCCAACCCAGCTGATGTGTTCCCTCTGCCTGGTCTGATGTCAGCTTTTCCTGATCACGGCCATATCGCTCCGACTGTGAAACAGGAGCAGCATCTCCTCAGGGAAGTTGTTCCAAATGGACATGGTCTGGACACCAGGGTCATAGTACCATCTGCTGGCATGCCAGGCCCCGTGGCGGACAGTCCCATGCTAGAGGTGAGGCCTGGAGTAGAGAGCCAAGTGCAGCCATGCATCTCTGACCTGCTGAGCAGTCCTCATATGCTACCCCGTAAGCATAGCATATTTTTTATACTTACTTTGACTTTGTCAGTGTAATGTGCTTAATCTTAAACTCGAATTGAAGGCTGTCTGTTTCCCTGATTATTTATGTATCTAACATCCATCTACATCCAATTCAGATGGACCTCTACCTTTTAAATTTGAGGCCCCATATACTTCTTTTGTTTAACATGTATATATATTGCTGATCATCACTTTTTTTTTCTGCTTATAATGTGAAAGAGTTCTGATGTCCCATCTCTTTATCAGTAACAGACCTCGACATTAAATTCCTGTATCGCGGACACACCGTGGGCTCCATGACCGTGAGTAATCCTCAGGGCTGTCGGCTTTATTCTGGTAATTTGGCACCGACACCGGAGCAAGTGGAGCTTTTCGGCCCCATCACACTGCACCAGGTGCTGTTCCCTGGAACAGCCCAGATCCAAAATGAGAAGCAGCGCTTCTACACTGAGCATCTGCTAGATGTGATGGACCGTGGCCTCATCCTGGAGCTCCAAGGCCAGGACATCTATGCTGTGCGATTGTGCCAGTGCAAAGTGTTTTGGTCTGGACCAGGGGTGTTGGAGGGGGGACCACCTAACCCCATGGAAAGAGAGCGGAAGATCAATGTGTTCAGTCTCAATAACTTCCTGCAGGGTAAGCAGAGCTTTTTATGATCATGAACATTATTCCAGTTTTCATACTGATCTCTTAATAGGCACTGGCAGTGACTGTTGAAGTTTGAAATTTCATTCCTCTTCAGCGCATCAGTGTTTCCTGAGATATGAGAATTTTATTAGGGTGAAACAACTGATATTTAAACATGTAAAATTCATTTAAAAGTCATTTAAATTGGAAAAAAAATTGCAAATGGTACATTCAAATGACCGCCAATTGTCCTGAAGTTTTATTAGAAATGTCTTAGAAAAATCTTTTTTACTGTTCAGGCTAGAGCTAAATCCTAATTATTTAGCTGGGTGAAAACCAGTATAGTGTCTTTCTGTAATTCCAGAGTATCTCTGGTTCTGGTGCAGTAACAACTTCTGATTTTGGGTGGTAATGTATGCACTTGGAAGAGGTCACTGGATAAAGATGTCTGGGATACTTATCACTGCGATAATTTGTACTCCGTGAAATAAGTTTCAGCTCATCTTGTATTTGATGGGCAAAGTAAAAAGCCTTTGTTGTATTAAAAAGCTCATAAATATTACAAAATTCATCCTCACCATAAGTGAGAAGACGTGAGTTCATTCATTACTTTGTGTTTGTTCTTTTGATATTATCATTTGGGTTAGTTCACAGATTTTTGCAACTGCTTCTTTGTTCAGGTTCAAGCTCCAGTGTCCTTTTCGACACCAACATATTGCTTTTTCTAAATTAAAACACATAATTAGATCTGTTGGTTATCAAAAAGCAAAGCAAGCTGACAATGTACAGGGCCAGAAATGCGGCATTATTAGTAAAGCACAACTAAACTCCACAAAAAAACCTTTGGAACAAATTACAACCTGCAGAGCAGTTAAAAATAGTATTCTAAACATTAAACAAGATTTTAATGGCAAAAGCAACTCGACACACAAAATCATGGTGTATAAAGTTAAATACATTTTAGATAACTCAATGAGTTTTGATTGCAACGAACAGTGTAAACCACATTGATTAAGAGACTAGAACATGCACTGTCACTTGCATTTTATTTTAAAAAGATAATGTATTCTAATTAGTAATTTAGTTCTTTTTTTCAGAATTAATGTTAAGTTCATTAATGTCATTAATCATAAAGAATTCTAACAGTGTGTTGTGTTTTTTGGCATTTGCTGAAATATTTGCAGTATTGTATTTGTTTCCATGTTACGTATTTTGCATTTTGCTGATAATGATGTAGTTTCCAAAGCTATAGAGACGAGCTGGCTCCCGGTCCACTCACAAGCCCTCACTGCATCAGTCGCATAAACAGTGGTGCGGTGTATACATGTACATGTGTAATGTGAAACAAGTTGGGAGCCAGTTGTGATGCAGCGCTAACACACAGCATCCAAAATGATTATAGGGGTTCTAGTGAAAGTGCTCATTAGATTAAGCATGTACTGCATTAAATTATAAATGAAACTCTTAATGCATGCCCTACTGAAATGTATGACTTGCACAGCATCAGATAAGAGATACTGTTGGTCCACCAGCTCACTGAAAATGTGATTGCCCTAAAGGGTCTCCCATTATTTTTTATTTATGATTAAGGGTTATGTTAAGCCCTGGGCTATACCCATGTTAATGTTTGTCAGAAACAATGTTATCAACAGTGTTATCTGGTGACACTAGCCCAGAATGTCCTAAGCAAACCCAAACCTGTTGGAAATTTAGGCTTATATTGTCATCTTATTTATTTAGTCTGTTTTGTTTTGTAGTTCTATAATTGTACTGTGTTTGATTGCAACATGCAAATAATTTTTTATATGATACCTATTTGAATATATCAGATTTCACTTTGAACTAGACTTTTAGGCTTAAGGGGTGTGCAAACATTAAACAGAAGTAAGGTAAATGCCGGCGGAAAGGGAGGAAAGTAAACATCTGTAAACCAATGTCACCAGTACACATGAAAACCAGTTGAAATGGAACACCGACAGATTTGTATCTGTGATGAGTGAAAATGCTCAATTGCAGGATAAACAAACTTAAAGGAAAAAAAATACCTTTCCTCCTTTACTAATGTATAAGTGATGTTATTATGAATTTAATGTGAGTCTCCTTCAGCAATGGTTCCAACATGCTTCCACTTCAGGTGATAGCACAGTGATGTGCTACTGTACCAAGCAAGCTCAGCTTTACACTCTTAGCACCCAACCCTGTTCTTTAAAGGCTTTAAAACAAAGTGCTCCCATACTTTTTATGACTTGCGTCTTACACTTTTCTCTGTGCTAACGTTAGCCTCCTCCACTGTAATAACCTGATCCTCTTCTCCTTCTCTTCCTTCTGCTTCGTTACAATGTTCAGCATCCAGCTTAATGGCGCTTTACTGCTACCCGCTTTGGTTGTCTTCCTGCCGTTGTGTTCATAGAAGTAGTCACTGTACTCACCTGTATAATTACATAGACTGTGGAGGAAAAATTCTGGGGTATCAGGTGCTGTTGGGGGCATTGTGTTTTTTGGAAGCCTGTTGGACTGAAATGTCAATGTCAAATTTGGTCCTCCATAAATCTACCAGTAACTGCTCTGCTGTGTGGTATCTACTCCCTAAGAAAACATAGTAGCTGAAATATAGCTCCGTATCCAAAATAAAATCATAATGTGTAGAATGTTACCATTCTAGGCTTCTGATTCAGTGTAAATCGGTTTTCATAGCACTTTTAATACACCACAGTACGCAATGCTGCATGACGTTACACCACAGTACGCAATGCTTCACTATGTTACACCACACTATGGGGGCAGCCATGGCTTACTGGTTAGGGAAGAGAGGTTCGATTCCCGAACCAGCAGGACAATGCGTGCCAATGGGGTGGTGAGCTGTACTTTCCCTTCCTTCACGTTCACGGTCGAACCCTTGAGTAAGGCACCTAACCCCAACTGCTCTCCAGGCTCCCCAATGTGTGGCAGCCCACTGCTCCAAGTGTGTGTTTGAGCTTACTGTTTATGCATGTGTATGTGTGTTCACTTTGGATGGGTTACATGCAGAGCAAAAAAATTCCCTTGTAGGATTAATACAGTATATCCCAAAAAAAAAAAATTTGAAACTGCTACACCTCAACACACAAACCTACGACAAGAGTGTGTATGTGTGTGAGAGAGAGACTCTTGCAAAGTCAAAACATGACAAAACGTCTAAGAGCAAGTGCTTTCATGGCCTCAGTCAACATGAGCAGAAGATATGCTCAGACTATAAATGATGAAAAAATGCTTGTCACAGTTACTCATTAACATGGACCTTACAAACATTACAATGCTACACCACATTTCAAAAGAGTACACCGCAATACGCAATGCTGCACTGTTTCAAAATACTACACCATGTTTAAAAATGCTACACGATTCTACAGCACGTTTCAAAACTTTCACCAAATTATGCAATACAAGACCATGTTTCAGTACGCTACACATTGCTTTATCCCCTTACAAAATAGCATATCTTTACATTCTTAGCTCCTGCCCCTCGGGATATACGAATATTAATAAGAAAAGACTTGGAAATTGTTTCCAGCTGTTTTCTTACAATGAGGAATTGTGTTTTTGTAAATTGAAAGTGCATGCCAGTTAGCATAGATGAACGCCCCCTAAAATCCCCATAAAAGGACAGGGCTATGTGGCCATACAAATACTCATTAAAATGAAAACAATGATAAATTAAACCTACAAATCCATGGAGGTGCCAGAATCTAAGTGCAGGAAGAATTTTGCTTCCTCTGAAGCAAAAGTGGTGCTACAGGAGGTAGATTCCAGATGAGATATATTCAGTAGAGTGAAAAATGGACATGGGGTCACAGACAAGAGTGAAGCTTGGCACAGTCTAAGAGGCACAGTGAACAATGATTTCTGGGAAAGGGCATTCCACTGGTTAAAATTTAAAACTGATTTTTAAAAAAATCACAAACACAGGCATGAAAAGCTGGCAACTATTCCTGCTGTCCTTTACACACCTTCTCTGGTTTGTATAGCTACTTACCACTTGCTGTATCCAAAGACATCTAGTACCCTTTCAGAATGCCAACGGTTTGCTCAGTGGTGGAGAGTGTGCGCACGTTCCTTTCGATTCTAGAACACTACCTGTCATTAACCGTTGGGCCAATATCAATATCAGTTAACATAATGAAAATAATTATCACAAAAGTTTAATATGGTAAAAATAATGACTCTGACTTTATATTATGTATCAGAATGATGAAAAAAATATTAAAGAAGAAAAACTTAAACACAATGTAACTCCAAGTCCATCACAATTCTGTGAAATCAAACTGTCCACTTAGGAAGCAACACTGATTGACAATCAATTTCACCTGCTGTTGTGCAAATGGAA
>JBCNYG010000022.1:22628587-22643569 GCA_039654305.1 Porochilus rendahli | reverse complement strand
TATATACACATACATATACATATATATATTTACATGATTTCAATGAAAATAGAAAAATGTTAAACAGATGCCTTAAATGCTATTTTGGAGAAGTTATTATTATTATAGCGTAAATGGTCTTGGACATGTTTAATGCTCAAATTTCAGCTCAGCTCTGCCTACACGGGAATAGTGGCAAGACAGTATATCAGTTCCCTGCTGCCATACTGAGAAATAAAGAGAGTCACTTTGGTGGCTTTTGAACATGTCTCATGAGTTCTCATGAGACATGAGTTCACTTAATAAATAGAGATCATACATAATAAAAATTCAATGAATAAAACATTAAGAGTATTGCTTAAGAAAACACAGCATTGCAGCAATTAATAGACATTAGTTCTCTCTCTCTCTCTGCTTCAAACACGCGAGTCATTTTATGGGCAGGGATAAGGGTGTTTGGAGTTAAGAGAACCTGAAATTGTAAAGGCCAGTGAGCTTCGAGTGGAGTCGATAGTAATTAGAGTGTGTGATTGAGTCATCTGACTCACATCATCCGAATCTTCTTGATGATAGATGGTTTGGTTACTGTCTGGAGTGCTCTCCAGTGCAACACACACTTCATCGTCATGCAGCTGAAGAGCTGAGAATTGGTACGATGTCGACCTGCAGAGGCAGAAATGATAGCAGGATATAAGATGAGGACAAACCCATACATCAATTCTGTCACAATAAAGTCATACCTTTGTCGGTGGTTCATCCTCCAGACTGTTAACACAACTGCAGTAATGATAGCCAGCGCTACGGACACCACACTGACACTTATCACAATCAGCAGCCCTGCCTCCTTCTAGAAATGATTAAAAATGGTATTATTCATGAAGTTCTCGCAGGCCACCTATCTGCTCAATTCACACAAACGGCATTATCACTACATTTGAACAAAGAAATGGAGAAATGCAAATCTACTCACTCGTCCACTAGACTCATGGTTTGTAGAAGGCTGGCTGGTATTCCCACATTGTTCTTTGTCGGGATTTATTTGACGTGGGGGGTTAAAGCCACCCTCACATTTATCACTGGGGATCCTTCGATACCTTTACACATAATATACAAAGTGTCATTCATGATTTATCTGTGTGTGTGCGCGTGCGTGTGTGTGTAAGATTTAATAAATAAAAGAATAGAATGGCACATGCCCTGTTGTCTGGAGCTCCTCTAACTCGCCATTCACACAAATCTCCAGTGTTTTGTTCATGAGCTCAGGCTCTTTAACACACTCTGAGCTGTTTTCATGCCGGTAATATCCATAATCACTTTAATGAAGAAAGAAAAAAATGGCATTGAGGTTATTTTGCTTTATGGTCGGACTTATGTCATACTTAACATAACCTAAGAAATACTGCAGTTGTAACGAAGTGCCCCATTACCACATGTAATCTTCTCTGGAGCAGGGACATGGTGTCTGCTGCTTACTGACCACGTAGTTACGCCCCTTCCTGCAGGCTGATGTCTTCCTCAGCCTTTGAAAAGTTTCCTTGTAGCCTAAGACACACCCATGTGTCTGAGAACCTTCTTCTCCCTCATCAGAATGGGCCAACCATTTCACGTAGTCCTGCTCACCACCTGGTACAATCAGAGAAACATCTTAACACTGTTTTAATAGCACACATCAACAACACATCTGTGTTGCTCAAAACAGTTCACACTAGTGCATGTGTGTTTGTTTTGTTGTACAAACAGCATGGGTCAATGCACGGTTTGACTGATTCAACAGGTGTTTCATGGAGTATATCGAAAGGAACAACCATCATTGCTATTACAGTCTATTTGCGATAGTAATGCCATATGCGGATCGTGATTACATTAAAGTGGATTTATATTTGCACTAAACACATAAATCTAGGTGCTTGAACAAAATAATACTGGGCTAATTTGTTTGTAAATTTGTGTAAATAATACTGGACTCATTCATTCATTTTCTGAACCGCTTATTCCTAATCAGGGTCGTGGGGCGGCTGGCGCCCATCTCAGCCGACTCTAGGCGAGGGCAGAGTACACCCTGGCCAGGTGTACCGCCAGGCCATCGCAGGGCAGAAACATGCTGACGGCTATGCAGCGAAAATCAGCAATGGTTCTTTTACATGCCTCTCACCATAGACAGTGAGAGACATGGCCAGCCTTTGATAACCAGTTAGCTGCACTGGGGGGACAGCAGTGACAACCCGCCGATAGTGGGGCTTGAACCCCCGACCTTGGGATCAGTAACCCAGCACCTTAACCACCAGGCTACCTGATGATACTGGACTACAGTCCACAGACTACACTATACTACAGTATACAGTTACACAGACTACACTAATCTGTGTAAATAATACTGGGTTATTTAGAATTCTCTTCCTAGTTTCATCCGGTAGCTTTCCAAGTTGGAATAAAATATAAATTTACCATAACAGTGGTGATGGTGTGTTCATTTAATAATTTCTTTTTATTTAACAATTTTTAAAAATTTTGTAGAGCCCCAAAAACAAAGTTTAGGTGCATATCTGAGTTTTTTTTTTTAATTAATGTTTATTCTATTAAGCATGAGTGTTGCGTAAACAGTATATTTTATTTGTATTAATAAATTAATCTTCATTTTTATGAGTTTTATTAAGATTTTTTATAAAAATAATAATAATTATAATAATTATAAAATTTAAAACAAAAAACAATTAATGGGGTCGTTGACTGGAGATTTTTGTTTGCCACGAAGTGTCAACATGCTGTCAGGGCTAACATACACTACCCGGCCAAGAAAAAAGTTGCACACTGTAACCTTTTCTTGGAGTGCATTTAACTTGATCATACCATGTCTTTTCATGGCATTGTTGCTCCAGTTGGTCAGGTCGAAGCTCAACAGCATTAATGTAGCAATAAAATGCTGTTAGCTGATGAGCTGAATGTACTGAATGAGCAGGTTTTCACATCAATGGACTTTTTCTTCCCTGATGGCACGGATATAAAATGGGGACTCAATTAACGATAGACTTGTTCAGTGAGCATGAGGTATAATTTTCACACATGTATTGGCACCCCAGAGTGGAGAGAGGCCCTGTGCTATTAGTTTCCAAATACTTAATAACCTTTGGGAACATGAAAACTTAATGTTTCCTTCACTCTTTTGGTGACCTTCTTCCTGTTTGAAGATGCTGATCAAGTTTAATAGTTATCAGGTGGTAAGGAAGAGAAGCGATGCAGAGAAATGTCAAGACACACAATATTAGTTGGAGGATAAAGTTGTTAATAAATGTTATTAGATGTGTGGGACTGTAGGCCCGAGACAAACACCAGTAATAGGTGATAATGGAGATACTGTTTGTGTGATTAATCATAATTTATCCTGTGAATCAGATACACTTTTAGTAAATTACATCTATGCTTGTCATTTTCCAGAATTTCAAACACAGGAATAGAGAAACATATAGCAGCTGTCCATTTAAAATACAGGTTTATGTCTTCAGTATGTTCATGTTGATCAAGGGAAGTTTTTTTTATTTGTTCCAGTCATCCAGTATGTGACAACTGAGAATACATAACGATGTTCATATCTATGAGCTCGAGGACTTTTCTTACTGAAGCTGTAGATCCATCGTTGGCCATTTCAATAAGATTCTTAGCATCCAAAGCTGCTGTCATTGCTGATATTATGGAATATGGATCAATTGTAGCTAGGCTGGTATTTCTATACATTTCAATATAACTGGACCTTCATTTACTCGCCACCTTTATTTTTCTGCACAGATTCTGGCTTTACTTAAGTCAGTTTGAGTGAACTATGAAGTCTTTGAAGTGGTTTTTTGTGCAGTGTGCATGTCTGTAAAGCTTACATTGTGATGTGTTTTTTACAAAAAGTGGACATGATATTCAGATATATAAT
This sequence comes from Porochilus rendahli, assembly GCA_039654305.1. Classification (NCBI taxonomy): domain Eukaryota; kingdom Metazoa; phylum Chordata; class Actinopteri; order Siluriformes; family Plotosidae; genus Porochilus; species Porochilus rendahli. The sequence continues at coordinate 22,639,674 of JBCNYG010000022.1, read as the reverse complement.
TATAATCCTGTATAATAATGTGCGAAGAAAAAAACACACGAACATGATACAACATCACCATATTTTACTCACATTCTCTGTTCAAAATCTGCTCAAAGTCAATAGTCACTGCGACCCATGTGGGCTGATCATCATCATCAGGACGAAAACCAAACACGCTGATGTTTAGAGTCTTAGTCCCGGGTTCAGATGTGAGGCCAGTGAAGAAGATGGGATGTTCAGTGAAATTATATGTTTTCCAACACTGACCCTCATCTGTGGAGAATCTGAACACACATACACACACACACACTGTTTATTACTGCATGCAGACTGGGAGATTTCAGCAATGTCATTATGAGCCCCAGTGTATGACATGGATCTAATAAACCTAACATCGAGATTGATGAGTGTAAACTGTATTATAATAAAATCCACTAAACCATAGGTTGCAACTCATTTAATATCATGCAGTATTATAATGGTGAACAAGAAGTATTTAATTATCTAAATATGAATTGAAACTTTTACCAGTGTTATGTTGCTCAGAACTCATTTTATACTGCTTTCCTATTGGTTGGTTAGTAGACCGATTTCATAGCAACAGTTACGTTGTGTGATTGCAACCCTAAATTTTCAGAATTTTTGTCCCAGGCAGAATAAGGTATAAGGTATAAGGTATAAGAAATAAGGATCACAGCACAAATCAAGGTAAAAATAATAATAATTAGTTAGAATAAGTAAGCTGGAGTTACACATATAACTATATATATATATTTGTCCATATCCAAAATTGCATCTGGCGAAGCTTCACTGGTGCAATACTATTTCCACTATAAGGAATAAAAATGTAATAATCACTAGGCTGAATCTTCTGAAACTATAGAATTCTAGGACCTTGCGTAATGTTACCAATACTGCTAGTAGGCTGTGCTTGAGGTTATGAATCTTTAAATGTAGTGACTGATTTGTTTATTAATAAGTAGAAGACTGTTTTTTCCGCAATGGACTGCAAATCTTCCAGATGACTGTAACATGACGTAACAAGAGTTACGCACTACATCGATCTTGAACTTGGCTCTGGTTGAAAGCCCGTAACAGCAGTCATATTTGATCCTCTCTCACACTGCGATGTAGGACCACTGCTTTAGAGCCACACCCACATCTGTGACAGCTGTGGTACTGCGTTGTTATACTCACTATAAGGACAAGATCCTTTGTATTTATGTGAAGCAATAGCTCGTATTTAAACTCATTTAAGCTCATTTAAACCTAAGTATGGTTAGGTAAGTACCTAAAAAATATGAAAAAATTATCAATTACATTTCTCTAATAGTCTTCATTCATACTAACAGTACATATCATCATTAAACTTACTTTATAGCATTAGCCTGTTGATTTCTTCGAACCTCCACTGCCACTATCAGGCCTCCTGAATCCAGTATGCTGTAATGGTGAGGTCCTTTCAGTGCACATATCCAGCTATAACCTCCATCCGAAGACACATACACGTTGGGTTTCGATGCTGAAAGGGATTCCCCAACACTGCCTGTGAAAACATAGACTGTAGCTTCTGCACTTAATGTTGGAGTGTTAATGAGTAGATAATGCCAATGCCAGTGCTAATGCTAATGCTAATGCCGGATGGGGTCTGTTACCGTGAGCAATGATCAGACCAACAGCAGAAGGATGAGACAGAGGCAACATGGGAGAAATGTGGCTGTAGTGGCTGTGCTCCCCGTGAATGTGCAATTTACACTGAAAAATACAAAAGTGTTAGTTCTGTCTGCTCCAAAAGATACACAGCCTTTCATCCACTATCTGTACCCCTTATCACTCAGGGTCGTGGGGAAACTGGAGGCAGTCATACATCACTTTGGGTGATAGGCGGAGTTACACCCTGAACAGGTAGCCAGCCTGTTACAGAACTAACCCGGACACAAACAGCCATTCACACTCACATTCACACCTATGGGGGAGTTAGAGTAGCCAGCTGACCTCATGTGTTTGTGTCTTTGGACTGTGGGAGGGAACTGGAGAACCCAAAGGAAACCCATGCAGGCACAGGGAGAATATGCTAACTCCTCACAGTAGGACCTCATCGACAGAGGGATTTGTACCCTCAATGTTCTTTGCTGTATGTCTCACTAAATGTGTTTACCCTTTTAATGTTCCCTTCACAGTCCATGTTTTCGGGCTTTTTTATTGGCCTCCATTTCCCACCGTTATTGAATGTGATGACTGTGCAAATACGTCCATCTGTAACAGAAAATATGCATTAAAATACAGAACAACAACCCACAACGGGGTTAACTCTGTATCCTTTGATAAAATCTAGTCTGTAAAGCCCCGGTCACATACACTGCATAACAGGTCCGCAACAAAAAACTACTAATTTCAAGGACAGTTGTGGGCATGCTGTACAGAAATCATCTGGTGAGTGACAGAAACTGCGAATGTAGACCCTTGTTGAGGAGTTTTAAACATGTAAAATTTTTGCCCTCTTAGGAAATTCTAAATGCCAGGTCCAATTGTAAGGTTTGTCATATGACGTCTTACAGCTGTGTTCCTATATACATACAAATTCTATACACTTTATTGATTATCTGCTGTGCTTAGAATCGTATGGTTTTCTTGCAACAGTCCTATGATGGCTCTACGTTAAAACCACAGGACTCTTTAAGAACCCATGTGTATCATACAACATTTTTTTTTTTTTACAACAGTGTTAGGTTGAGGTGTAGGGCAGCCATATGTCAACCATGTGTAGCAGGGATATTATACAAAAGAATGATTTGTCTTGTGACAGTTTTTTCACTTTTGTATGAACATCACACCATTTAACATACAGACCTGACCAATTTTCCCCATGACAGATATAAAAATCCACCCCAACCAAACCTACATCAGTTTCTACTGTCGTACCCCCGCTCAATTCTTATGACAAAATAAATAAACATATGAAACATACTGTATGTGAAACTTACATATGTACGTGAAGTTTATATAAATACTTTTAAAAAATGTATTCCCTTACCACATCTTACACAGAGACTCTGTGTTTGTGTGTGTGTGTGTGTGTGTGCACGCGTGTGTGTCCTTGTGTCATACCCTCCTCAAAAACATTGGTAAGATATACTCCACGCAGTGATGTCACATTGGTAAAGTCACTCTTCCTTTCACCACCAAACAGATGTCGCTCCAGAGATTTGGAGTACAGAACACCACGGTCATCAGAGGTATACACCGTCCCAAAATACGTCTCATCTAAAAGCACATAACACAGTGTTAATTCCTCACACAGTATAAAGAATACGTAGTGGGATATAACACTAAAAATATAGCCTGTTAGTAAAACTAAAGGATTTCTTTGTCCTAGACCTGACAGATGCCAATAGTATACATTTTATTTGGAAAAGAATTATATACTCTGCGTTATTTATGTCTAGATTATTAAAATATGGGAAAAAATGTAAAAAAAGCTGTCATGCTATGTTCCCAAATATATTTTGTCAACACTTTTTCTACCAAGTACAACCCCAATTCTGAAAAGGTTCTGATGCTGTGTAAAATGTAAATAAAAACAGAATAATTCAGAAATATTATAACCCATATTTTTATTCACAGCAGAAAATAGAACACGTATTAAATGCTGAAAGAGAGACATTTCTCAAAAGGCTGAAAAAGTAAGTGGTACTTAAAAGAAACAGCTGGAGCAACATTTTTTTTAACTAAAATGGATCATGGTAACAGATCTGTGACATAAGGGCATAAAAAGAGAATCTGAGCAGGGGTTCACCAAAAAAACTACCAAAACTGTTTCTACGAATTGTGGAAAACTTTAAGAATAATGTTCCTCAATGAAAAACTATGAACAACTGGAGAAATGGCTGTGCACAACAGAGAAGGCCAAGAATCTATAGCGGATGATCTTCTGCCCAACATATTTGAAATTGGGGTGATACTTAGAACTTAAATGTTTTTTCAAGAATGAAGCCAATTGAGAGGAAGCTTGTTCGGTAGGTTTGTTTTACCTCCAGGACTATCCACATGCATAAAGATCATATCTTCATCACCATCCAGAACGGAGTAGAACTGAAATCAGAGAGCAGGAACATGCAGGTACAGTAAACACGGCTTGACACAGCTGTGTGCGTGTATGTGTTTGTACACGGCAGACAGTCAACACAGAGGTTGTGGGAGAATTTTTTTTGCTGCTGAACTGACAAAAATATAGTGAGACCAGCATCCTTACAAATCTCTAACCAGGAGAGTAAGCATTTCTTTGTGTGTGTGTGTGTGTGTGTGTGTGTGTGTGTGTGTGTGTGTGTGTGTGTGTTAAATTTGTGACCTTGAAGCAGTTGAAATGCTTAAACAGCTTAGCTGTATTGTGTTGGCTATAATGGTACATACTTTCACCTCACCTGCTCTGTGTTGGCTGATGGGAGTACAGCTTTGGTGAACTGATCCCCGTGATCTGAAGAAACATAAATAACCCGAGGGGAACCCTATACACAAACACATATCACACTTAATGCCAAAAAGAGTGCACATTATATACACTCCGGTAAGACATTTCAGTGTGGATGCGTTTCCTGACCGGTTTCTCCATGACCGAGGTGAAGAGGAAACCTCCAATATAGCCAAAGGAGAAGATATTCTGAGCGATGGTGGTAAAGGTTTTGCCCATGTCCTTCGTACGTCTCAGGAAAAGGTATCCTCGTCTGTCTGCCTCCACTAGACCCAATAAAAATGTTATATTACTTACATTCAGAGGCATTAAAAGTAAATAGAAACCCCTTTTGAGGAGTTTTATCTGTGAATGTCATCTGAACAATGTTAATATAATTATTATATTTATTTATTTAAGATTACCAGTATATAATTTTTTAAACGGATGTTTTGAACACCAGAAGCAAAAGAGTCTGATCTTCAAAGAGGGTTTATTGTGGGTCAGTCTGAGAGTGGATGTAGCCAGAGTCAGATTGCACAAAACCTTGTGATTCTTCTTGCAACAGTCAACAGAGAGATTGAACAAATCACCAGCAAATGCAAGAAATCAACAGCATCCCACTCAGGTTGAACAGGGCCCACTCAACTCAAGGGCCCACTGTCAAGCAGTCTGAAGACATATGTATGACTGTATGACTAAGACGTCGTAAGGCAGCTGGAAAACTCAGCTACTGTATATGCATATCTATGTACAGATATATGATAAGTATTTATATTTTTCCTTATGAGAAACTGCCAAGAAACTGAAGATCTCATACAACAGCGTGTACTACTCCCTTCACAGGACTGCACAATCTGGCTCAGGACAAAAAGAGATGCCTGAACAAGAGGACAAGTGCATCAGAGTCTCTAGGATGAAAAAACAAACATATGCATGACAGGTCCTCAGTTGGCAGCTTCATTAAGTGGTACCTACAAAAAATACCAGTCCCAATTTCAACAGTGAAGCCGTGACTCCTGGAGTTGCAAAAAACCACAAAAAAACTTATGTAAGACTAGTAAATGAAAGAAGATGGGCAACAGTACACAGATATTGGAAAGAGGAATAAGTGCTATAGATTGATGAATCTAAGTTTGAGACAAAAGAGGAACTTTTGTATGGTGCAGAATAAAGGAAAAGATAATAATAATAATAATAATAATAATAATAATAATAATAATAATAACAATAATAATAATAATAATAACAACAACAACAAGAACAGCAACAACAACAATAATAAAAATAATAAAATTAATAATAATAATAATAATGGTTTATTCAAAAAATACAACAAAAGTCTGTAATAACTTCAAATGAAGGAAACGAATGCTTTTAGACAAAAGCAAAATTTGAAGGATAAAAATATTATTTAATTTAAAAACAAATAATCCGTAACCTTGTCAATGTCTTGACTATATTGTATATTAATTTTGCAACTCATTTAGTAGATGTAAGTTTGTGTTTTCATGAAAAATTAATCACACAAAACAAACCATTTATATAAATTTAATGTATTATATTTACGTTGAATACCAATTTTTATGTGATTTGTGGAAACTAACCTGTTCCATCAGGGTTGTAACTGATAAAGAGAATGAAGCCAGATCCCCTTTAGAAAGAAGAATGAATGAGAAGATTACCACATAGTAACGCTTAGTTTAGCCAATAATGTCAGGGATAGGGACAGTTTTATGTACGGGTATATACTGTATGTTTAAAAACAGAAATGCACAACAAATAAACTCATCTTTCATAGTATACAGTATAAAGCAGTGACTATCTCACCATGTAAAAGAGTAAACCCCATCATGGATATTAGACCAGCTGTTCCCAAAGTTTTGTGACAGCCACAGAGCACCCTGTAAAAAAATCAAAACTCTGGGTTCAGATCAGGGTTCTGTCTCTAAAACATTCAGCTACCATACATTGATTATTACAGTGTTATACATCCAGACGATTCAGGACTCCCTCGACTATTTCTGTTGGTTTCTGCTATTCGAAACAAGTCTCTGATGCATTGGCCTTCATTTGGTGTATAGCTATCTTAAGTTTGTGCATTTAGTAGCACTTTCTTCTGGCTTCCTGTGTACTGTCAGGTCTAGGCAGCCTTATATTTTGGGCAACCTGCTACTGGTAACATTGTAAATCTGTGCGACCTGCCACATGGACGGACGGTCGGTGTCTGAACCAGCTCCCACTCTAGCAGGATTAAAAACAAGACCTGTTAATGGTTGGATGAACTCCTTGTCAGCCAGTAGCGACCATGCACATCAGCTGACAGCTGCACCCAACCGTAAACGCAATCCAAGTTCATGAATCCTGGACACATGCTGCACCTGAGTACTTTGCCTTCATGTTATATAGCGGTGGTCACTCATATTCTTTGAGAGTGAAACTAAAATACTTGTGCAGGTCACTTTCTCTCTGGAAAAGTGACACAGCAAAAGGTAAATGACAACAGGGAGCCTTTAACCACTTATCTCCCCTTAGGCAGCTTGGGCATGGTAGCTTATCAGCTCATTGGACAATAGTGCTTTCCCCGGAAGGAGAGGGAAAGAAAAAAGGGTTTCCTAAGCAAAGCGCACACATTACTTACATCTGTTTGCTCCAAGCTGACGATCCGACCTCAGCAGCCAACCAAGCAAGAAGGAAATCAGACAAATTAAAAAGGGCAAGGACATCAACATTGCAACATGGAAGATCCATACTATTCAGTACAATAAAACAATTTCGAATGATGCACATCCGTGGTGGCAAAGGAACTTGATGGCCACAATAGTGACATAGAAGTGCTACATGAAACATGCTTACCAGAATCCTTGCAGCTTGAGAAGTGTGGATGCCCAGAAAAAGACCCAAGACAAGCAAGAGTTGGTTTTTCAATCCGTAATCAATATCTTTAGCTAATCAACATGCTTCCCCAAGGTCTGAACAAAAGGCTTACTGTACATCAATAAGCCTGAAGGTGCCACAGGGAGATGTAGTGTGAGATGCAGTGCCTATGCTCCGACCATAATGTATGCACAAGGACTAAAGAGAAGTTCTATGAGCGGCTTAGTAATCTCATTCATTAAGTACCACATTGTGACAGGTTGTTCTTACCCGGCAACTTTAATTCTTGTGAGGGGGGCAGACCATACAGTGTTAATAAGGAGAACTCTGAAAGTATTTTACTGCTAACATTCTGTGCTGAGAAAAAACTGTCAAATCACACGTCTCGTCACTGGCATCAGATTACACAAGCTGCCAGAGAAACACCATGCTTCCCCCGTCATACTCTCTTGGGTAGCAAAGTCTCCATTTTGAACAGAAACTGAAGCACCACTGAAAACTAGACGTTTCAAAACTCACACAAGGCACAGGACTCCGAAAAATAACATTACGATGACTTACATTAGAAATTCTGTAATACTGCTTGCGACTCAGTAGGGTTTGTCGAGAAAAAGCATAAGGAATGGTTTGATGAGAATGATGCATCTGTGAGTTGTCTGCCTAATAAACTTCACGCTCTCCACATCACATACACAAATAATAATGGCTCACAAGCAAAGAACCACAATTATAACAGAATTTACTAAGGCTTTCGACTCTATCGATGAGGAAGAGCAAAATACTCAAGATCATCAGATGCCCCCCCAAAAAAGGTTATTGTTATCCATGATGTCACACATCACGGACAATGGGAGGATCTCAAAGCCATTCTTTGTCTGAAATGGAACAAAGAAGAGGAGGAAACCCATGCAAGCATGGGAAGTAATTGCAAAACTCCACATAGAAACACCCTCTCTAGGCACAGGGCTCAAACCCAGGACCTTCTTGCCCTGAGGCGGAAGTGCTAACCTCTATATGCTCCCTGGAGCTGGCTTACTGAACTCAGAATTCAGAATTCCAATTCTCTCAGTTGTATTTCATTTGAAAGCATGTGACTGCAGTCTGTTAGCTCTCTGTGCTCCAAGACCACCATAAAGTTGCTGGTAATCATCTTTTTGAAACCTTTACTTCATGTCTGTATCATAGGTAGGAGCTTGGAAAAAAAATATAGCTTATCTTTACTATGTGGCTAAGGCTGGTTCAGGTCTATTGTAACAGAGCAACCATACAAAAATGGAAAGGATCGGTTAAAAGACTTCATTAAATAGGTACTGAATAAAATATCTAAAATTTCACATAATGAAATATGTTGCTGAATCGTTATGGATTATTTGTTGTGGATTAAGTGAAAATGGTGACTCTATATTTGGAGTTTAGGATTCTGGAAAGGATGATTAAAACCAGTTACAAATAGCATGCTGGTAGAGCCAGAGATTAGACATCACTTACTTCCGTGCTAATGGCCAGCAGGCAGTCTGAGTTATGGTGATGGAAAGAGATGGGCTGAGCTAGGTGGAACGGCAGCTGGACTGATCTGAATGTCTTGCCCGAATTTTGGGAGGTAAATATAACTCCTCCTGGGGCACTGGTAACTGGCAACTCAGCTGTCAATATCACCTATAAAAATATGATCAGGGTTAAGACAAAGTTCCAACACAACTTACAATTCATGCTTAAGTAATTATGCTTAAATTTAGTAAAGTCAGACATCACAGTACAGTGTTTCTGGTTCAACATGATGCTTACTCCCCACCTTTCAATGAACCTCATTTATAAAGCTGGATATAAAAACGTTTATTTACTTTCACAGTCTCCCTGCGTTCAAGACGGCCTTCACAGTACACCTCTCAGTATGTACCTCATTGATTTCAGTCATCTGACTTTACATCACATGAACCGCGACATATGCTCCTACATAAGCACTGACTCAACAATCACACACTGCTATTGCTTGTGTGTTATTTTGGCAGTGAATACCAAGATTCTATGTTCTGATACGCTGTGTATGAACAGTATTTGTTTTCTCTTTACATATCTATTCCTAGCCTCTGACATTGTGACTCTGTGTATGATCCTTGCCTGCTTCAAGCTATTTGTCTCACCTAAACCCTGCTTGTCCTACGTTACAACATTGTGTTATTAGATTTATCTGCCTTGTCTTCATAAAAAACAGCTGACCTGCATGTTGCATTCTTTTCACTCTCTGCCTCTGCGGGGTGACATTTACATTAATTTACCTTCTGAAATTTGATATTCATGAAATTTATGTGCAAATAATTGTATTATATATTTAATATATTATATATACACACATCCACCAAAAGCTCAAAGACTCACTAAAGTACCCATTCACCAAAATACGGTGTAATCTTTTGGAAATAAAATGAAATTGGATACTTTCCTATTCATGGATATGAGTTTGAATAACCGCTGCACCGGGAATGCCATGCTCTTGCCATCAGATGACCTGTGCACTATGTTTACTTTCATCAATCACGATGGCAACAAACACCATCGACACAGATGATGCAAGCACGGAAAATGCCGGGCTGTGAAGTATGCCCCCCCACAGCCCCACGAGGGTCCATGCGCTCCCTTTTTTACAGTATATATACATAATATGTGGCGGCCGTACTGATAGCATTCTGTATTCTTTTTCAGCAAAAATGCCCTTAATGTTGTTCAAGGCTAGCAACAGGTAAAATAATGTATGCAATTTGGAAATACTTTACTTTGGATAGCCCCACCAATAAAACAATTATATATTTGTGTGTGTATGTATGTATACACACAAATTTGAAATGCATGGGTATCAGACCATTACTGGTATCGGCAGGTAATAAATGGTCCGGTATTGGTATCAGTATCGAGGAGGAAAAATAACACAATGTAGGTGTTACTGCTATAGTTGACAAGGTGAACAGTTCACTGTGTGAAGCTTATAATCTTTTACTTTATAGGTTTTCATTTTGACTGATCTTTGTAATAAGGTACGCTATACAATAGGCTTTAATAACGGCTACAGACACAGAAAAACAGATTACCACAAAAGGCCATAAAATAGAATAATTCATTAATATACATGCAAGCTACAAGTGACAGGCATGTCAGCATAATTTTTTATGAAATGTTTTAGCCACACAGCTCCAAAGATCCAGCAATAAAGATTATGGTGAGGTAGATTAAGGAAGAAGAAAAACAGTGCACTGCTGTCCGCCAGGCAGCTTCACCAACAGCTGAGGGAGAGACCAGCACACGGATCATGACAGTCACAGTATCTAAACACCCTATCTAAACATGACACAACAATAAATAAAAAATGTGAAAAAGCGAAAACCATACATTTAATACGCCATTAATATTCACATTGAATGGAACATGATCATGCATGCAAAGAAAATAATTACATTTGGGTGGCCTACATGCTGTTCTCAGAAGGAGGTGAGAATACGGGGAGTTTCACTGCTTAATCCATCTTTGGGACCAATTTTGAATGTCCAGTTTTTAAAACCGATCTCTTTATAATTTATTCATTCATTTCCGAACCGCTTATTCGTAATTAGGGTCGCGGGGAGGCTGGCACCCATCTCAGCCGACACTGGGCGAGGGCGGGGTACACCCTGGACAGCTCGCAAGGCCATTGCAGGGCCATCAGTCACACAACAATTCACACTCACACCTAGGGGTGATTTGGAACAGCCAATTAGCCTACTGTGCATGTTTTTGGACTGTGGGAGGAAAC
>JBCNYG010000022.1:22603750-22624072 GCA_039654305.1 Porochilus rendahli | reverse complement strand
GTCATACTAAGCATTTCACTGCATATTGTACTGTGTATAATTTGTACGTGACAAATAAAATTTGAATTTGAATTTGAGCTATCAGCTCTGCGCTCACTCAACATAATTTGTTCATATGCATTTTGCTACACAAGCATGAAAGTTGCATTTTTTTTTAGGCTCTGCACCAAGTTGGCCAAAACTGTCGCTGTTTTTATTTAACTGATATAAAAGGAACTCTTGTCTATACCATATTCAATATGTCTTCATGTTTCATCAGGTAACGATTGTCATAAGGTATTGGATACGAAACACCCGATAACGAAAACAACATGCACTGCACCGGAACACACCTCACCGGAGGAAAACCTAGGATATGTATAAGCATTCACCATACATGCCAGGCAAGGCAAGTTGAAATTAGTTAATAATTAAAAATGTTATCTGTGCATGATGTTCCCAGCTCTCTATCACTTAACCTTTCAAACTGGAAAGTACAATTAAAAGAGCACACTCACCTCATGGGATGCATGAATCTCTGGGAATAACAACCATTAGCAAAGTTCTCCATGTTTTGTTATGGATATGGTGTTAGAAATAATAAGAGTTTGACTTTACAATTTGAAACTATCACGGTGTCTGTATTTTAGACATTTTCTAGCTGACCACAGGAAAATTCCCTATTAACATAAATTTAGTCTCTTCCAGTTCTGTGAGTAAAAACAGCTGGTTCTATTGTATGTTTAGTGATAAAAATCTGTCAGCTCATGCTGGGTATCAAAGTATATGATGAAAAGTTTAGAGGTTGAATTCCTGTTTTGTGAGGCAGGGCGTATGTTGTTGTATAGATATTGTTGCTCCTTGCATATCATGTAAGATATACGTCCTGTGACGTCGAGTAAAGATCCATCACGGGGTCCCCTAGCAAACACAAGACATGAGCGTAGGAGTGATCTGAAGGTAGCAAAATGGACATGCAAACAATAAGACTGGGAGTGAAATGTCAGACAGGGCTCGCTCTGTCTGGCTGCTGGGAGAAGGTGAGAGAAGCCATTGGCCAATGATGCAAGATCACGTGCGTTTTGTACTCTCTCTCACTTTATTGAATTAATAAATTAGGAACTGAGTGGATCGGCTTGGTCTTTCGCTCATCAGCGAACACAAGGAGCCAATGAGGCCTAGAGAAGATGGTTCCTCACAACGGTAACTGTTTAGAAGAATCCCCCTGAAAGCACGCGAATTAGCAAGTAGAGAATCTGAGGCTCATTCAGGTCTGGCTGCTTGAGAATCCTGTGCCAGTGCACTTTTCTGCCGCCCTCCTTCACAAATCATTAACTGAACACCTTGTGCATCTTGGTGCACAACAGCTAACCAGCGTGTTGTTTATCGCGTTAAAATATCAAATAATGTTCCAGCAAATAGTAATATCCACGCGTAAACTCAACACAATGACTCATTTGTTCTTGTTTGCCCACCTGAAGAATCCGTTTCTCCGGATCATATGACCAGTGACGTCACCGGCAAACGGGTCTATTCAAGGGCTCTGCACCCACCTAGCAGGACAGTAGACGCTAAGCCCCGCCCCTCTCCAGCCTCTCACACAAACAGCGGCAGTAGAGTAAATAGAGAAAAGCCCTAAGATGGCGGAGCCAATGAGCCTCATTCACTTCGTCTCAACGACGAAGAATCCGCTCTCCAAGTCCAAGGAGTCGAAGCCGTCGTCCGAAAACCGACCGCAGTCTTCCCGGGACCACCATCCTCCACCACCTAAGAAAGTTCGAAGCGAGGAGAAGAGCTTCAAACCTAAGAAACTGAATGGCGAAGGAGGAGGAGGAGGAGAGGAGAAGCAGCAGCAGCAGAGTTATGGCAGCCCGACAACATGGAGCGTCTCTCCCGTCAAGCCGAGCAGCCCCGCTCAGTCTCCGTCTCCTCTCCACAAGGTTCACGGCGTTTTCAAGCAGAGCGCCTTCATCGCCTCCATCGCCTCGCCGGCCAAACCAAAAAGGCCAAAGGAAAAGGAGAAAGAGCGAGAAAAGGAGAAGAGGAAACACAAGCTGGAGAACAGTAGCAGTGTCGCGGGGAACGCCGTGGGTGCCGCTGTGATGAAGAAGGAGAACGGAGAGCTGAAGTTGGTGCAGAAAGGTAACGCAGCACCGCTCCGCTCCTCGTTCACGAACACATTCAGCAGGAACATCCACTCACACACACATTTCCTAATGGAGGGGCGGCTATTTGTGGAACAGAGAAAGTGCGGGTAAAAAACGCTCGCTAGCTTATCTGGCTAAGCTAATGGGTTAGCCATGTGGCTAAAGCTAGCGTGTGGATTTCTCTCTGATGGCCGCAGTGTGATTACAACACGGTGCGTGTGAGTCGGAGAGAATTATCAACAGAATATATAAATACGTTTATTTCAGTGCTTTTTTAATCTTCTGGTATCGAGTTTGAATGATTTTACAGTCAGCTATTTGTTTAAGCTGCTGCTTACACGCACACACACACTCTATGTGATGTTTAGTGTATAATACTGAATTAGGCATTTTTTTTAAGTCAAACATATTTTTAACTTTATCCGAACACGCCTTTGGGATCATTGGATGGAGACTGCAGAACGACACCTCATGGTCACAGTATCAGATTAAATTAGAGAAGACACTCCTAATTAAATGTGTTGATTAAACAGCCTTTGCCCCTAATGCACAACAAGGGACAGCAATTGTGAATGAGAAGTGTCTCTTTTGGAGTATTGGGTTATCATCTTTTACTGTCATGTCTTTATCCCTCCTGCTGTTATTTGAATTAAATTTATTTTGCATCCTTGGTGTGTTGGATCTCCAACTTTTGGGAAGCAGGAACACAAATATGCTTGCTCATAACTTGTTCATAAATATACGAGTACTCTTGTGTCTCTTCTATGAAGTCTACTCAGTAAATAATCCTTTGTTGTTTTGGTACAGAAGTGATGTCAGGAAAATAAAGGATTTATGTTGACATTTCATTCATACACTGATCAACACGACCTGTTCCTGTAAACACATTGTGCCTGATCAGATCACCATAACACCTGAGAGACTAAAAAGCCTGCCTAAAGGTGTGTGGTGGTGGGGGAGTGAGCAGCACCTTCCTTTCCTCCACCTTCTTGGCTGAAATGCCCTTGAGCAAGGCACCTAACCCTCAACTGCTCTGTGGGCGCTGTGCAATGTGTGGCAGCCCACTGCTGTGTGTGTATGCTCACTTTGAATGGATTATTTGCAGAGCAAAAGAAACTTTATCATTGCAGTACAAACCCGTGAAATGTTCACATCGCAAAAGATATAAGGAAATTCTGTATTTCTATGATTCCACGCTTTGCAATAGATTTGTCTAGTCCTAATGTGGCACCTTGGCATTCTCTGATTTGCTTAAATCTCTCATACTGTAGCACCCTTCAGCTGTGTCCACACAGGAAGTGACAATCAACCATGCCAGTGAAATGAGTGACGAAAGATGAAATTTTCTCGATCTACACAAAGTGGGCAAGCAGGAAGTTCAGTTAAGCTGAACTTTCACTCGTTGCGATTTGAGGGATTACCAATAAGAGCTTAAAGATGCCGTTGACTGCCAGATGCCACCAAACACGTTCCCCAAAACAGTTATAATTGTTAAACACAAGTTGAGTATTTCTGCCTTTGTTGAAAAGTAGCATGCTTTACCAGTGTATGCAGAAATTTTACAAGGATAATAACTGGAAATGCAATCCTTGTGACCACATACCCAAAAAGGTTTGGCATTTCCTGCGTGTATGTATTTATGTATGTTTAACTTTTCACGGTTAATTATGCACAAGACTCTCTGTTCTGTTTTTGCCTCATGATGAGGAAACGCTGTTTAGCCCTAAAATATAAGTTTAATAATGATTGTGGAACTGTCTCAGTGCTGCAAAGTTTTACTCGGAAGGATTTTTAAGTGGGAAACATTGCAAAGGAGTTACCTAGGCAACAAGAGCTGACAACACAGTGAAGCGATTTGCTTCCCTCGAGAGGCAACTTTGTGTGTGGTTCAGCGACAGAGTTGCGCACATCGGTTTTCACTTCCTGTGTGGACACCGCTTAATAATTTAACTATTTGGGTGTTAGAGAAAGGAGAGAGAATTGTTCTGACAGCTGCAGTGAGAAATATTGCAGTACAATTGAAGTTATGATGCTTGCTTTTGTTTTACTTTGTTTTCAGATTGTATCTATTTTAACAGTACATGTACAGAGTCTACAAATTTAAAACATTTGTTATTGTTTATTATTACTGTGATACAAATATAGTTTGAGACTATATTCTGGTCTCATACAAAATATTTATGCATATATTATTCCTCTTCAGAAGGAAAGTGCTAAAACAGCAAGATTTTTAAAAATTTCGCAAGCGAAATTTATGAAAATTTCAAGTATGAAGGAAATGAGCAACAAGGCTGAAATTTGTGTTGCTAGATCTGATCTACATGTTGCATGTGGTAAAGTCTCATAACCTTGATGAACTGTCCACATCTTTAGGGACTCGCAAGATGAGCAAAATGGTAAATTGCAAGTCACGGGCCGACAAATGGGTACTGGCTCGCCATCTTTAAATAAACATATCTCGGAAAGTTTTTAAAGGAGGGCTTTGAATTTTTTGTGTTGATGTTGAAACATGTTCTATGTCTGGATAAAGTTGCATTGAATTCTGAGGTGGTCACTTGGGAACCTTTAGGTGAATTGTAATGGAATGACCCATATGACAGAATGATGAAAATGTTTTGTATCAAGACAATTTATACAAACAAAAGCAAATAAATGTATCAACAGTTAGACACTTAAAAAAACACGAGATAGGTTTAAAAAAAAAATACTTTTTAGGAGACGTGCACCTGTGCGTCTCCTAACTGCCTGAGCTAATATAGCGCCGAGTCAAATTGGCGAATACTCTTTAGTTTACTTTTTCCCCCATAACCCCAGCTAGAGCCATGTTAGTGTTTAGTCATGACTTGTCTTGGTTTTCCATGTAATATCCTTGTCCAAACAGAACTGAAATTTTGGGAACCGATACATCTCCACCAGCTATTAAAGAAAACAGCACTAAAACATGTGCCTGCAATCACATGCGTTTGTTGATACCGCAGGGAAATCCTAACGCATTAACATACAGGACGGATGCTTCATTAACAACAGTAATGTGGAAACATATTGTGGTTGTCACTTACCTTAAGTTTTCCTTAGCAATGAAATACATTACTTACAGCTGGAAGGTCACTGGCATCTTGGTGTGCACCAGCCCGAGTACCAACTGTATCAGTTTCAGCCGCATTTTTTTCAGTGGCAGTGGTGCACATGGGTTTGTTTATGTACCTAAATATGGGTTGTTTACGTGCATGTATTATGAACTATACAGGATGTAGGAATTGTTATGGTGACCGATTATAATGCATGGGTGATTGAGAAGGGGGCAATTCCCATTTGTTATTAAAAGCAGATATCGCTGATTGGCTGAAGTATTAACCCACATCCGGCTATGCTCAATTCTTTATTTTGATTAACCGTCGGAGTTTACACTTGATTTTTTGTGGGAAAGTCCTCTCCTCAAAGTTTAATGTATGCAAGAGGCACGAAAAAGTTGGGGAATCCCGGAAGGCTGCATGCTAACGGGAGCCCTGATGTAATAATGGAAGATTTTTTTCAGAGAAAAAAATAATTTCATTTTTTTCAATGAAACCATGTTGAAATTCAGATTCATTTATTTAGTGTATGCACAGACTATTTATCGTCTGTTAGCAATGACCCCAAACCGAAATGCCTTCTTAAATTTCATTCCAGCTTTACAAAATTAAACAAAAATAGGGAATACAACTCAAAATTAGCTGGCTGACAACGTCATTGAGGGAGTGCAGCTAATTACAGATGACGAATTACAGAGCAGGTGCCTCTGAATGCTACTCTGAACATGAGAGTGATGATAGTGATTGTGATACTTTTGAAGCAGAAAACTAAAGTTCGGAACATGGTGGAGGGGTGTTTGAGGCTGTTTTCCAAAAACAGATGGATTGGGATTATCTGTTTTAATTCAGCCATATAAAATTGAGCTCTACGATACTGATAAAGATAACCGAGATGAGCCAACAGTGATAGAATCTGATCACAGCCATGTTAAAAACCAAGGCAGAGTACGAACTGGTATGTGATTCTTTTTGTTTTATTTTCATTGTTGCTATGTTGCAGAAGGTTTTTTACACTTGTAATGGGTTCAAACCTTTCAACAGTGTTTTTGGAATACTCAGCTGCTGGATAGGATTTTGCCTTTTCTGCTGTTGTTACAGACTGACATATGCATAGTGTTTTCCGCCTGACCTATCGGAGCCTGTACAGACATGACTAGTGACCAGCTAAGGACAAACTTGTCCTGAACCTGAAATACTGTTAGTGATCAATTAGATTTTATTTCATGTTAAGGAAAGAAGCAGCTTCTGTTGTTCGAGATAAAACCCCAATTTTACTTGTATTTAGTTACAGTACTAGCCGTAACCACATCATGATTTTGGTTGCACTATAAAAAACAATCATATTTTAAAGATTTTTTAACACATAGTCCAGCAGTATTTGTTTGTGGTTTCACTTTGACTGCTTTAGGTGTATGTGCTCTGAAGGGTAAAATTCCACATAGTTTTCTTCGATAATGTCAAGAAGTAAATAAATTGCTTCATAAGTCTGTTGCTCCTGTCAACTCTGAACCAAGCTGAATGAGAACTGTGTTTTTACTTACATTTTTGAACTTGTAATCTGCAAAAATCTGTTTGATAGTTTACATTAGCCTGTTTGAAAAAGCTGCTGTTTTATTCTAGCGAGAGTGCGAAATCAAGAAAATATAATTTGAATCCTTCAGTTCATACAAGACGGCACGATAATGGCCAAAAATACAGTCTTTATATATTATTGTAACAAATTGGTTAAAAACCAGTGAGCTTCTAAATTCATGCGCAATTATTTTTACATACGTTTAAACAATCATGTGCTTGTAAAAGAAAGAATACTACACCATGTGTTTATTTGCAAATTAGTGCAGTATTTCCACAGGACACACAATCACGTGACTTTTTGATAATGTTTGCATTACAGTGGCGCCCCCTATGTGTGGAGTAATTGCTGGGTTTTTTTACGTCTGGGGGGAAAGGTTCATGAAAGAGCACAATTTCTTAGAAGCAGGCTCACACTGTGCATGCAAGCTTTTAAAAAAAATTTAGAGTTTGTATTCAGTGAGTATACACTTGTGATTTAAGGTAGTCCTTCAGAAAAAAATCACAAGAGGCGAGGTGTGGGAAAACAAATATTTTTTCAGCAATCGCAATGATCTTCAAGCTTAAGTCAGGTTGTGATCTAAAAAGTTTTTAAGCATATCAATGTAACGGTCAAAGCTGTTACACTACTCTCTTCAAAGAAGTAACAATTGTACTGAAAGTTTTGTGTGCTGATAATTTGATTACCATTACCCTTTTTTTTTGTGTGAAGCCCCCCTTTATCACTACAGGCACCCACGACTCGGCAGTTTGACTTAAGAAATGCAAAATTTGAGGATAAATGTCACTAAAAATAAAATTGCTCATTGTAAACCAAAACTAAATAAAAAAGATTAGTAGTGAAGTATTGGTACTCCACGGTGTGATTTCTGTGAGTGTGTGAAAAGAGAGTACAGTTTGTGTGATCCTACAGTATTAAACGGCCAAGCTGTGGTGGTATTGCACAAGAATCTAGCTGTAACTAGGTTCTGGCAGGGCAATTACTGATGGACAGCGTGCTGAAGGTGTCAGAGAAGCAGTCTTACAAATGAACTCCAAGCTCAATGTGTTAACTTGTCAGTTTTGAATGCATGATATTCAGAAAGCTAAAGTCCTGATCTCTCTATTCATTTCATTCATCTCATCTATTCATGAGAAAGTTTCTCGCGAGCACGAGAACCTATCCTTTCCTTTTTTTTCTTCCCCGTGGCACTTTAGGGACTCCGTACAAGGTCCTTCTTACCTGGGAATTGTAAAATCCAGTGAAGTGAAGACGTCGCTGGCTGTATTTCTTTTTCCTCATCCATGTCAATGCTAGGGTAAAAGCTAGTTCTGGAGCTGCCACTCACTGAAACAATACACAACAGAGGCTGTTTTGGAACAAACGGTAGCCGTTGTGAGTAAGGTTGGAAGTGTTCTTAAAAATCGATTCTTGAAGATTTGAATCGATTCAGAATCCTAATATATAAGAATCGCGATTCTGACGTGAATCGATTTATATTTATCAAACCCCCCCCTCCCTCCGGTAAAAAACATGCAACAAAATTTATGCACTTGCTGCCTGGAGTACTGAAAGACCATGATATCATCGAATCAACCTAGACAAGAGTATCCTGTACCAATTTAATTTTATAGGAAGATCCGTTTGAATGTAAACACTTAATAAACGATTCATCTGATGAGATATTCCAGTATTTAAATGGAGTTTATTTGCGGTCCTATTAAATCTCTATGAATATAAGCCACATTACCAACATGATTCTGCAGGGCTGCCTACTTGTACGAATTGCTGTGTATTTTAATTTAAAAAAAACCGGCATAACATGGCAATACGATTTAACCAGGGATTGAAGTTAATTTTGGTCTCTTAGGAAGATGTAATCGGCTCGATGTGAATAAAATAGCCAGGTTTACAGTTAATATGCTCTCAAACGAAGAGCGTAACATTCACTTGTATGTAGGTTTGGTAGTGAATTACCCAAATCAACTTGCTATGGTTTATTGATGTATATTTTTAAATAAAGCAGATATTTCTCTCAAGAAATTAAACTGGGTGATAACAGGAGACTAGTGAAAATCAGAGAACCAGCGTGAGAGATACTACTAGAATAGGTGCAGGCTAATGTGCGAATTCATAGTGAGAGTCTCATCAGTTAGAAAATACATTTGTAATATTTAAAAACATCTTAATTAAATAAATGTAACCATAAAGAAACTTACCAGTTCAGAGATGTATAGTGGGTTACATTGAGTTGGTAGTCAAAACCTGCTTCGAATAACAATTAGAATAATATAATTAGTTCAAATCTATATATTTAACCATAAATATGAGCACATTACACATTTGCCTATTGAACTACCATGTGTGTATGTAATTTTAAAGAGGATTGTGTTGTCCGCACAGATGGAAATACGGCTATTACCGATCTGCCATTTTTTGTCTGTGTTGCGCCCTTACTGAAACTGATATAAGTATTTGATACCATTTGTTTATTATATCACAAATTTTTGTTGTCTACAATAATCACAGTGCGACTAACCAAATCATTTTTTTTTTTTGCTGGTTAATGTGGAATTAGTGAGTTAAGAATCGGTGTGTTGAGTTTGTGTGTATCACAGTTTAGAACATGTTCATCGTGAATATATTTTTAATATTATTAGAGACTGTACTTGTGTAGTAAAGGATGAATACATCCAAATGCAAATAGTTTTTCATGTTTTTGTTTTCTGGACGCCTAAATTCTTAAACATGGTTGTCTGCCAGAAGAGCTCTGTCCCACCCCGATTCCTCCCTTTTAAAATGTAGTTTCACAGATTAATTTCTTTCCTTAATCTCTTTTCTTTTTTTCAGATCATGTCATCAAAGACAAATTGAAGGACCGAGAGAGGGAGAAGGAACGTGTGCGGGAGAGGGAAAAGAAAAAGGAATGGGATAAAGATAAGGAACAGGCAAAAAAGAAAGACAAGGAGCGGGAGAAGAAAAAACACAAACTGATAAATGAGATCAAACGAGAGAACGGAGATGTAAAGTTGCTTCAGAAAGGTGAGTTACTCACTGTCCAGACCAACATGCATACAGTCTACACCAAGTTCACACACCCTAGGATGAAAAATATTGATTTATTTGCAAAAATAGCTAACACAGGGTTTTTTTGTCCTTTTGAATGTATGCACATTTTCCCCGTCTTTTCTCCTTTGCAGCAGCTGTTTAGAAAGTGAGTAAAGTAAAGGGAACTTAAACATTTCTACAGACGTTTATATACAAATGCTAAAAACTTTATAGCACACAGACACTGCTGTTCTGGAAAATGGAAGAATGAACATGAGTTTTAATCTTATTTTAAATATGATTTAAAAATAGATGAATAATGCTTGCGGTGTTATTTAGCATAATACCGTACCACCCTTATCTTGGATAAATTCTATTGGCTAATGTTAGTGCAAATCCATTTTACCCCTTAAGCATTGGATGAATGAGTGGAAGCTTCTCTCTGTCTTCTGTTTCAGGAAATGTGAGATTACAGGTGAAACTCGAAAAACCAGAATATCGTGCAAAAGTTTTTTTTAACTTAAAAGGTGAAACTAATACATTATATAGGCTAATTACATGCAAAATGGAATATTTCAATATAATATTTCCTTTATTTCTTATAATTTTGATGATTATGGCTTACAGCTTAAAAAAAACCCAAATCCAAGATTTTAAATACAGAGTTGTCAGCCTTCTGAAAAGCATAATCATGTATATGTACTCAATACTTGCATGAATTACTGCCTCAATGCGGTGTGGCATAGATGGTATCATCCTGTATCACTGCTGAGGTTTTATGGAAGACCAGGATGCTTCAATAGTGGCCTTCAGCTCTTGTGCCTTGTTCAGCCTCATGTCTCTCATTTCTCTTGGCAATGCCCCATAGGTCTATATCACATATATCTATGTGGTTCAGGTCAGGCGGGCTTGGTGGCCAAACCAGCATTGTAATCCCACGGTCCTTCAACCAGGTTTTGGTACTTTTGGCTGTGTAGGCAGGTGCCAAGTCCTGCTGGAAAATGAAGTCAACATCTCCATAAAGCTTGATTTACCAACGCTTGATAAAGTTTAAAAAACATTTTGGATAACCAAGCTTAAGACAAACGTGTTCATTTTATATAGAATTTTACTCTTTAACACTACTTTAACTTTTCCATACAGCTTAATCCTGCTCAGGTCGTGAGGAGGCCGGTGCCTATCTCAGCCAACACTGGTTGAAGGTGGGGTGCACCCTGAACAGCTTGCCAGACCAAACACATGCAACCAGACCCACCCACACTCACCCCAAGGGTCAAACAGTAACAGCCAATAAAAAGTTGAAAGAGAAATTTGTTGCAAAATTAGTAAACACCCCCGAGGGTCTTCTGAGTCATCAGACATCTGAAACTGTTTCACGGGAAGAGAAAAGGATTTTGATGTAAAAATAGTCTTGTAAATGAACAATTAACACAAGAATGCAAGATTAAAACCCAAAAAGATTTATTTCAAGGTACCTTAATGTTGTAAAAATTTGGGAATTGAGAATGTTTCTTCCTTCGCCAGTGATTGAAACCTTGGAGCTAGGTTTGGATACTATTCTTTTATAATAACTAAGCTGTGGTGAGACCTGGCAACCCTGAACACCAAGGACAGCTTGGCCAGGGAATTGATGTTTAATTCAACATATTTACTCTTCTGTTCCAATGCACAACTTTTATGAGGCAGTTTCTAACATTTCCAGGTCCATCTGAGGGTTTTGTCACGGCACTGCAGTTTCCTTCTGTGAACAGCATCCTAAATATATAAAGGGTAGACTTGGGTTCTGTGTGTACATGTCAGAAATCCATCACTGAGTTTGTGTTCAGGAGCTCCTGCAATCACAGAGTGTGAACCACTGCCACTATGAGTGTGGTGTGAAGAACCAGAAGTACCCGCACAGTGTTACCATGGAGTTTTTTTTTATTTTGTTTAAAGCGTTCGCTGTGTCTATTTGGGCAGTGTTTATTTGTGCTCTTTTGAAATTGTATCTGTATCAGATCATATTTTTACACCCTGAGAAGCTTCGGTTCATTATATGCCTTCTGAACAATATCTAATGATCGTACAGGGACCTACTTTGATTAAACACCATTTTTTTAAAACTTTTTTTTCCTGATATTACAGATGGGTTAATACTGTGCAGTTGAATATTACTTCTCAATGAATATTCTACTGCTACAGCTGGTTAACATTACCGTTGCATCTCCCTTACAGTTCAGGACCACTGAAGCATTTATTCTGATTATTCACAAGGGAAAATCATAACCAGGTGTTAATTTCACATAAAAGCCTAGTATAACCCGCATCAGTTTCCATTTTTCCCCTGGGCTCCCTGGTTAATGTTGCTGTCTCTCTCTGTTCCAGTTGAGACGGAGAAACCAAAGGCCAATGCAGAGGAGCTGCTGCTCAAAAAGGCGAAGAAGAAAAAGAAAAAGAAACACAAGGAGGCAGAGAGACGGAAACGACCCAAGATGTACAGCAAGTCCAGTCAAACGCCGTATTCGGCTCTGCTGAGTCCAGAACTCCCAGTCATGCTGTCCAAATCAGAGACGGAATTCAAATCCCCCTTCCCTGTCTGTAAAACCGTCTCCCTCTCCTCCTCTTCCACTCCCACTGTCAAGCAGGAGAAGAGCAGCTGCTCCAAGTCCAACTCTGGAACCGGTGATACTGGTCCAGTAAGCAGCAGCAAAACCTCCCAACTCTTTTCGCGGCTCCCAGGGATAGACGGTTTGGAATTTGGGCGTTTTGTTCATGTGGAGCAGCAGCCAAACGGTGGTGCCCTGGTCTTACATGCTTATAGTCGTGAGCTGTCTGTTCTGTCTCCTGAAGAGATGCAAAGGTTTGCTCATGAATTTGTGACCCTGGCATTCTGTGAGGATCCCGATGGAGCTGCACACTACGTCATGGGCATTGTGCATGGAGCTGCCTCCTACCTCCCTGACTTCCTGGAATACTTTTCTTCCAAATTTCCAAATTCGCCTGTAAAAATGGAGGTCCTTGGCAAGAAAGATATTGAAACAACCACCATGTCAAATTTCCATGCTCAGGTGAGTCACTGCAAGGCAGCACATCCAACAGTTAATTCACTTCTGCATTTCTAGTCCTTATATAGCACTGGGAAGGGATGTGGACTGGGATTTAGCGACTGACCTTGGGGGATCTACCACCTGGCCGGGAGATCGAATGATTGACCAAGTAATGCTTGAACTTATCTAACACAGCGACTGAATTGAGCTAGTGCCCCAACCTGTGATGTGGTGCCCAAACGCTGATTTAGTATTCAATCTGATCTGATCTGGTCATCATCAGTTTATATTTGCTTCCAGGAAAGTTGCTACGCACTGGGTACAGTTTTGAAACCAGTTAAAAGTGAAAGGCAGGGGATGATGGTTGGGCAGTGTTGTCCACAGTTTGCAGTAGCCTGTGATAAATTTAGCCTTCTCAGGCTTGATTTGACAATGTGTGCACAGTACAGATGTGAAAAAATGAACACCGAAATCAATAAATATAGGATGTGCACTTATAGTTTGTAGGCTAGACCAAAAAATATGCCAAATTCAGTTTCATAAATTTTGCTTTGTCCTTTAAGGTTGGTAAGGTGTTCTTTGCCAAGTTGTCATCATGAGACTGGTGCAACACTTGTTTAGTTGTGCATGTGAGTGGATTTTACGTAATGTTAGAAGCATGATTGAGGGGTACAATCAGGACTAAGTGATAAAATGTTAAAGTTATATATTCAAAACAGCTACAACCTTGAAATGCCATAGTAGGTAGTTACTGTATACTTGATTGAAGCAAACAAATTTCTAATTAAACTGCTTTTAAATTACTTTTATATTTTAAAATATACCATATTTTTTCCATTTCGAAGTAAAACACCACTGAGCTCCATACTTGTGCAAATGTCAAACTCATGAGCTCAATATTGATGTCGCGTCAGTGCTCACGTGTCCACACCGCCAACCCAATGCGCTCTGAGTGGTGTGATTTAGTCACTGTTATTTCTTCTTGAGGAGAAATAAGTTTTTGAATTCCAATAAAAAGACAGTTCTTGTGGCTGTTTTATTATTAATAAATGGCAGCATTTTCGGCACTACGCTTTTATTGAGTGTCTAAGTTGTTAGATTATAATAAAGTGTCACTTTACAAATGGTTGAGAGCTCAGAGATGGTAGAGAGATGATAGTTTTAATACACTGAAGTGTCATTTAAAAAACTCCGAGGTCTGCAGTACAAAAATAAAATTCCACCATGTTTTGGCATTTGGGTAAAAAAATTGGTCATGTCCACTTGTTTTTCCTGGTGTTGAGGTTGTACAGGCGCCTTCACTGAACACAGATTTGCTTGCATGTCTTTTAAATTCAGTGTTGTCATCGTTCTGTGTTTTCCTACCATCCATGCATTTTAAAATATTTAACTCTTTTAGGTGGCACAGCATGATCCCTGCCTTTTACTCAGTCCAAAAATTAAACAATCTAAACAGAACTCCTCGCTCTGTGTGTCTTATTTAAAAGAAAACAGTGGAAATATGATGACAGTGTACCCAATATGCTCCAAGATTTAACGTGGCTCTTACTTTTAGACAGGCGGGAGATCCAGAGACTCAGTGTTTTATAAGATGCACAACAGAGAGGTAAACATCCGTATTTCAAAACCATATGCTCATGGATCAACTACAAAAATTAGATTAGCAATCTCAACACCATATTTTATCCCATTCTGTCACACAGACCTTAAACGTCACTCCTTTTTCCCCACGCACCGAATGAAAATGGAACAACATCCCTGAGGAAGTCTCATCAGCACCATAGGCATTATGCTTCAAGAACAGACTTTTCAGTTTACCATTAGCACTAACCGCATGCGAATCTTACTGCATTTATTACTACATTTTATTGCATAAAATTAATGGATAAGTTAGTAGGTTAGCATAATGGTGGTTATCATGTGTTTCTCATAACATAACCTTTAATTTTATACTAATTTCCTTTTATTTAACAACATGAAACAGACATATTTTTACTGTACGTGGAGCCTGAACACAACAGTGCGTTGCTCAGTGATCAGCAGCAGGATTCTCTTCCAGAAACAGAAAAACATGCACCCTTTCTTTGTTTGCAGAAAAGTTATTTCTTATTTGATCTGAGAATGTCTGATATGAGTTTCTTGGCAGATGTTTTAATTTAGAGAGTTAACCCTTAGTTGACATGGGGGTGTGTTTGGTTGTTTGCCCTTCTTTATATCCCTGAAAATCAATCCAGTCCAGTGCCTAAAAAAGCAGTGGACTTCCAATGTGGTTTTGTCACACTCATGCGCATAAACATTCTAACGTTTTAAGAGCAGATCTGGGTTTTTCTTGAGTGTTTGTTGTAGTAAGTGTGTCTATGGTGCAATCAAAAATAGCATGTGTTATTTGTGTTAATAAATAATTTTTTTTTTATTTTGAGCAATGACCGATTGCTCAGGACATTGATTAGAGTTGTGTGTCAGGGTGGGGTGATGAGGATAAGGGGGCACTAAGCTAGCCCAGCAGAAATGCTCTAGAAAGCCAGTAGTGGATAGAAAGTCAGAGGTCGGAAACCATTGGGTTTCTCATAATGAAATACGTTTGCCTTGAAGATTTTGGAAACAGCTCAGTCCACAATGTTTATAGATGTTCATAGGCGATATCATAAAAATTAAAGCATCATATTAAAATGTGGGTTTAAACTTTTTATTTACTTTAAATGTCCACATAATTTTGGGGGTGTTGTTGTTATTATTATTTTTAATGAATATGACCCTCTGACCTTGTATTTTTTTGAGGTTGAGACTGAAAACATGTTTTTTTGATTGGCATTATAAACATGTCATACTGTATTGCTCAAACAAGCAGTTTTCTGCTGGAATGATGGTTTAAATGACTAACCACATTAACAGAGATGCAGTACTGTGCTTGTTATTGTCAGTGTTACCATGGAAGCATAAAGAATATCTTCCTAGGATATTTAACTGATTACTAAAGGGATAGTAGTGGTCTCTGAACATTTTATCATTCTAAATCCATGCTCTTCTGTGGTTGTCTCTGATGAAGAACGTGTCATTCAGTGCGTAGCGTTATCAGAGTTCAGTCAGTGAGTGTGAAGCGATATTTGGTCTGATCTGAATTTGTGTGTAGTAAAATCCCCTGAATGCCTGATGGATATTTCAGTGCTTTGTGAAATGCTGCTCATCATTTAACACCATGCTGTTTCAGTTGTTGGTGATGTAACAGTGTTTACAGCTGTTAAATGATTGGCTGTTGGCATGTCACTTGTTCTGTATCAGTGGTCTGTAGTTTAACAACTGACCAATCAGAGTCATGTAATAGTAGTCTTTTGAGTTGATCTCATTAAAAACAGTGTACCGTTTATCTTTTCATAATTGTACAAAATGATTACAAGATGTTACACTTGCAACGAGGCGCCAGGTTCGGGCTGGCTGATCCCATTACGTTTTATGGTGTAACAGGTGCACACGTGTTGAAATGTGTGTAATTTTAGAACACAGCTTCATTAGCAGTAATCATGACTGTGTCTTAGATGTTTATCTGGGTGTAATTCGGCAGATCATACAGTCCTAATGAAGATGTGTCACAATTGCTGGATTCACCCAGTTCACCCCTAGACCTGAGAGAGATTTGAGTTCACTTTGAGTCCTGTCTATCACACAGGCTCTTTGCACCACCATGCAGTGCCCACTCTGTGCCATTAATAGAAAGTCGACCTTGGTCAGACGCAATGCCATCATGCAGCAGGATCTCTCCGTGCTTGTAGTGTTACGCGGTGTACCAATACTAGAAAAGTACCAAGCTAGTCAGCTGTCCAAATCTATGTGATAGAACGTTTTAATAATGATACTAACACGCAATGAATAACGATGATTTCATTAGAGCCGCGTTGCTCCATGTAGAACAGCGAGACTGTGTGTGCATGCTGTTCGGTGCTCTGCTTCACTCCCTTGCAAGCAGTGGGCTTGTATGTGTGTTATCTGTTCCAACTAAGCCGTCCCTCCCAGCGGCATTGTGGACGTGCCAAACAGTTGCTTGCGCTGGAGAGAATCAAACCGAGCCATGGCTGCTAGTGGTTTAGCTGCCAGCCCTTCCCACTTTCCAGAACTTGCTGAAAAGACAGACACATGCAGTGAAATACGGAATTATTTTGCTTACATCACCTGCAGTCATGGTTACCCCATGGGGCATCACAAAGCCTGTCGAATGTGTGTTAAAGCCATGAAAAGAAACACGTCCATTTTAGCAAAACACGTCACTGACAGACATGGCAACTTGTTCAGAGAATGTATATCATGTGAAAATGTTTCATTTCAGGTTCTCTTGATCCTTTATTTCCTTCCGCTTGATCGCACTGTTAATGGCACTATTCTCCCTTATTCGGTCAGCTTGCTCTGTCGCTGCTGTCCTGAATGACAGCCAAGGTTGTCCACAGAGTCTGCAGTAGCTTAGAAACTAAATTTTTAACGTGATTATCACTAGTTTGGTAAACTTGGGGAACCTCTGCTGTCTGGCTTGGTAACATAACTGCATTATCAGCATAGCTGCACTTGGGTGGATTTAATGTAACGCATTATCCAAGGCACATTTTATTTTAATTACCTTTTAATTATTTAATTACCAATTTTTTTTTTCATTTTTTTTATTAATAAAAACCCCTCGGAGAATTGTTTTTCCATAAATATCTTTGTGCAAAGGTCTAGCGTTAGATCCTGCTAACAGACTTTTCATAAAAGCAATTGCGTGAATAAATTCCATAATAGTTCTAATGTTGATTTAAAAACAGCTCAGATATCGTATAAATACATATCCCGTTTCCATATTTAGTTTTTTTGCCATGGTATTGTTTCAGAATCTGTTTATAATTTTGATACTGTAACACTTGAGTGTTTGTGTATATCCATACCCATTTCCTTGTGACAGGTGTAAACATGAGAGAACACGGGTTGGCTTACAGAATAACTCGTTTTTTCTCCGGCATGTAGTATATCTTGATTTCCTCTGGCACTTTGTGCTCTGGATTAAACCTGTGTACACATACACACATGGCTTTTCGCGCATGGACACTGTTTTGTGTGCTTGTATTGCACGCATGCGTGGTTTTGGAGAGTCATTATATTCCATGAGAAAGGCAGTTAATCAGCTCCGCTATAATTAAGGGACATGACTTGTAGACTGTGTGGTGGTAATAGTGCTGAACGAGGAGAATGAGCTACTTGGAGCTCACTTTACTGGACAGCCAAAGCAACGTAATTTTATAACTTAAATTTATAATTTTAAATGAGTAACAAACTGAACACATTTCAGAGACTCTGATATCTCAGAATAAATGAGTTTAATATTACACAGTAACAACAGTTTTAGCCTGATTTAAAAGTCAGAGTATCTCAGGAATGTTGAGAAATGCTGTTAAATTCCTTGCTTTGTTAACAAAGCACGTGGGAAAAGATTTTGAAGAAAGCTTTAAATTTCATAGGGGGATCTAATAATCCTCTGTATACTGACTTACCCCGATTCTGGTGGTCAATCTTATTGTTCATATTTAAATGCCGATCAGATTAGATGGATCAAATATGATCAAAATAAATAAAATCTAGATATTAAAGTAGCTATTAGTCTTAGTCAACCATGTTCGCCATTAACCTACATTTACTGGTTTAATTAGCGATTACGAATCAGAAATCATGTGCACAATGTACGTTTGTTCCTCTGTGAAGGTTAAAATCTATATGGAAGGCCATTAGGGACACAACAAGTCATTAATTTCTACATCAAATAATGCTTATAAGAGGAGCTAAAAGTAAGTTTGTTAACTGGACCTCACTGCTTAGGCTGCTGCCCCCGCGACCCGACCCTGGAACCAACGGAAGAGGATGAAGATGATGATATAAAAACATTCATAATGATAATCTATGACAATCTTGGCCTTCTAAGCTTTCAACATTTAAATAGTGGGGTGGCATGGGGGTGTAGTGTTAAGCACATCTGCCTGACAACATGAAGGTCCAGTTCATGTGGACCATGTTACAGTGTGCAGTTTACATGCGCTCTCTGTGCCTGTGTGGGTTTCCTCGAGGGGCTCCGTTTCCTCTGTCAGCCTAAAGACATGCACGTTAGGCTAATTGGCTGTTACAGATTGACCATAGGTGATGAGTGTGAATGGTTGTGTGATGCACTGCACTGGATTTGGTGTGATTCTGTCCAA
Source organism: Porochilus rendahli (assembly GCA_039654305.1). Taxonomy (NCBI): domain Eukaryota; kingdom Metazoa; phylum Chordata; class Actinopteri; order Siluriformes; family Plotosidae; genus Porochilus; species Porochilus rendahli. The sequence goes on along the minus strand of JBCNYG010000022.1, from coordinate 22,605,043 downwards.
TGTTATGGCATTTTTCACTTGTTTTCTGCTCAGAACTGCCTTTTGCATTGTATTTGTTACGGTGCTATTATAGTTTAAACGGGACCTTACGCATGCATGAAGAGGGGTGTGGTGGCGTGACCTCATTAAGGGAGCGGCAGGTAATTATTTCTGAATGAGTGTTGCAGATGACGTTGGCATTCCAGCATTTGAATTTGGAGAAATAACCTTGTACATCACAAGCGAACCAAAACCACAACCAAATATAAAGGGGGAAAAAAAATCATCCTCAATGCATTAAAGGATCTCTCATTCCATGTGACCCAGTTCAACACAACTGAGCGAGAGAAGCAACCATTGGAGGCAATGGTTTATTTTCACACATTCTTTATTATTTTTGTTATATTGCTCGATTATTGCTTGTACCTAGAGTGCAGTATCGACGGACGATTTGCGTGCCTCATATACACACACATACAGTTATCGATCGAGCATTTGTGCCTGTAACTAACAACTGATAACTTCACTTCTGAATAACCGATTTTCATCAACTATGCCTTACATTAATCCTACAAGTGTGCAGATTGTTTTGTGAAAGAAACTTTCTAGGGTGGACAAAAGGCTCTGTACTGGAGGTGACCTTAAAATGGTTTAAGGTCACCTCCAGTACATAGGTATCACAAAGCTATGTGAGATGGGTGTTAATGTTACCAGACGCAAATATCAACAGATTATTGCTTCCAATCAAGTTTCAAACCGACAGGTGGCTCAGATTTCTCACCACAGGGTTGATAACAGACTGTTTTCTGACCATTTAATGAATGAGCTGCCCTCTAAAATAGCTTACGTGTGTATTAAAAATGGATTGCAAGCGTCTTGGGCCTCTAAGATTTTTAGTAGCACTTACAAATTTTGATTATTCGTAATTTGAACAACTTGGTGTCTGATTCTTTTAATATGACTATTCATCATGACAAGCACCTGGGAGTCTGGGACAATCATGGCTATGTTTGCAGAGGCAATAATGACCTTCAGTGATGCGTTTAATTTTTCAATATGTTATATTTGCTACAATATTATATATTTAGTTATAAACAAGGCCATTTGATTATTTTTCTGTAATAAATATAGTCTTGAGTGAAATTAAGTCTTTTCTCAAGGCGTGTGTGTATATGTATGTATATGCATGTGTGTGTGTATGTATGTATGTATATATATATGTATATGTGTATATATATATATATATATGTATATGTATGTATATATATGTGGTATAAGGAAAAAACAAAACAAAGCTACATTTTTCTCCCTACA
>JBCNYG010000022.1:22579846-22595835 GCA_039654305.1 Porochilus rendahli | reverse complement strand
TATATATATACATATAAACTACTGAAATCAGACTATAACAGTTAAAGACAGAGTCTATCACAACACTGAAAACCACAACCACATAGCACCGGACAGTCAAATATTTATTCCACTTGACACTTTAACCCACTTGACACTTTCAACCTCTAAGAATTTATTCTATTTTACTTTTTTAATTTCTATTAATCTTGTGCTTGTTTTTTTCTGCATTCTATTTCTGCTCTGATATAGCAGTCTGCAGCATTTGAATTTCCCTTTTGGGGCTCAATAAATGATCTTATCTTATTGCTATAGCCACATGAATTGTGCTTTCTCACCTGACTCGATGTATGTGGTGGCGCATTCGCTGCACGATTATAGGAAGGTTGAGCTCACTTTGGTTGGGCTTGGTGGCCCTCCCAGAATTCCATGGGTGACTCAATTATGTGGTAGTGCATGGGCTACAGTTTTTAAGAGTTCTCACAACCGAAGACACCACCTTCCATGCAATAATAAAGGGGCCTGGAGAGATAAACAAAACACTTACAAGCGGACTGTATAGACTTGGATTAACTGCCCCACACAGCACTCCACTTCTCTATGAGAACTTTTAGTTTTATATATCTGGTCTCAGTGTGGGAGAATCAGGGGTGCACATACTTCTGGTTCTAGAGTGTGTCTCTGCTAAATGAAGCATACCTTTTGATATCTTAAAAGTTATTCTGTTGCAACTTCACAAAAAAAAAAACGTTGCACAAGTTTTTGTTATATACAGAGAAAAGTACCATGACTATGTAAAACTGAGAACACGCATTGAAGCAGTAGGAGAGCATCGGAATGCGCTTATACTGCAGGCTGTACGGTAATGGTGTGGCGCTGGGTGCTCTCTCACTGATTGGAGGTCAGCAGCGAAAGGAAAAAGGGAAACCAAGCAGGTCTGGTTAAAACGTTTGTGATGTTTTCATCCTGCTGCAGCCTCAGAAAAAAACTAACATTTAAGGTTTTAATCGAGCTCAAGGCGAGCGTTGAGCTATTAATTCAGGTAAGACCGGGGTTTTGTTTTCATTTGCTCGTGATTCGGCTATTTTTGGCTCCTGGATGTGTTTTGTGTGTAGAGCGACGCGTCGTTGGTGAGTTAGCCGTTATAGCACAGGCTAATGTTCAGCTGTTAGCTCCAACTTCATCCCATATTAGCAATGTGCTAGTTAGCATGAGACCTGAATGTGATGTTTTCTATCAGTAACAGCCCTGTATCTTACCGGAAAGACATAAAAAACATCACAGTGAAGGTAGAGGAGAGCGTAATCCCGTCTCAGTGAGGGTTTAGATTAAACTCATGGTGATATCACAGTGAAGGAAGGGGAGAGTGTAATCCTGTTTTAATGAGTTGTTAGATTAAACTCATGGTGATATCACAGTGAAGGAAGGGGAGAGTGTAATCCTGTTTTAATGAGGGTTTAGATTAAACCTGTGGTGTTATCACAGTGAAGGAGGGGGAGAAGGTAATCCCGTTTTAGTAAGGGTTTAGGTTAAACCCGTGGTGATATCACAGTGAAGGTAGAGGAGAGCGTAATCCCGTTTTGGTGAGGGTTTAGATTAAACCAGTGGTGTTATCACAGTGAAGGAGGGGGAGAACATAATCCCGTTTTAGTGAGGGTTTGGATCAAACCCATGGTGATATCACAGTAAAGGAAGGGGAGAGCGTAATCTCGTTTTAATGAGGGTTCAGATTAAACCCGTGGTGATATCACAGTGAAGGAAGGGGAGAGAGTAATCCCATTTTAGTGAGGGTTTGGATTAAACCCCTGGTGATATCACAGTGAAGGAGGGGGAGAACATAATCCTGTTTTAGTGAGGGTTTGGATTAAACCCCTGGTGATATCACAATAAAGGAAGGGGAGAGCATAATCCCGTCTCAGTGCGGATTTAGAATAAACCCGTTATCACAGTAAAGGACGAGCAGAGTACAGTCGTGTCACGTCTACTACCTGCATTGCGAAGTAAAAGCAGGTGAATTCATGTGAAACTTTTCACAAAGAACGATCCCTACATTTACTGCGTCTCATGGTGAAACCTCTTTCAGTTTGGGTGGCGAGCACATTAACAATACAACTCTATGCAGAAGAATATAGACGAGTGACAGAATTCTTCATGACTGACGTGTGTGAGTAGAGTGGATGCTTTGTTGTCTGTTCAAATGATACAAGGTGGTGTCCTGTCATACCCAGTTCCACGCACATCACAATTTCCAGACATGATTGACAGTGTGTGTGTGTGTTTGCTTGAAGAAAACAGTTTTGCAAAGGCAATTAAAAAAAATCTAATGACTAGTTTTCTTTTGTAAGGTTATGACGTAAGGATATTATTAGAGATGTTCCGATACCATTTTTTTCATCTCGATAGTAGTAGATTGTAGTACTTACCGAAATGTATCTGATATCCATCTGTTAAAATATCTGTTTATATTTTTGGTGACAGCTGTGTACCATATAAGTATGAAGTCATGCAGAGAATAAATGCCTTAACATGTTATCTCTGAATCTTTTTTTTTTTTAAATAAACATACACATGGAACACTGCCATAATTCAGAAAAGTTATGAGTCTTTAAAGTTAGTTAAACTTTCCAACATAACTTGAAGTGAAACTGCACCATCATCTTCAAAGGTTATTATAATTCCCAGAAGCAAACGGTTCAGCATAATTTCCTAAAGGTTGCTATTTCAACTCCTCTAACTCATGTGTTATCTGCTGCACTTTAGGGCCATCTTTGTGCAACTTAGCACACTGTTCGAATGCGCTTTGCTACAGTTCATCCAAATCTTACCTTGGTGAACTCGTTGTACTGTTTTCCATGGATCGTCTATTTCTTTATCTTTTCTTTCTTTTTAAGCATACAGTGTCAATCTGACAAGGGGAAATTAGACTCTGCTTCTAACCCATCCAAAATGACCACACATTTAAGGGTCATTCCATGTAAATCACCAGGAATTCAGAAATCTCCCCATTTCACCAACTCAAATTCTCATTAAAATCTTTTCTCAAGCACCTACGCTGCCCTACAAACCAAAAAGGCAGTAACTACACAGAGTGCAAACCTGAGAAAAATGACTTAAAAGTTATCCTGTCGTCCAGCCGAAGTAGTTGTAGGTAGATTGTTGGACAAGTGGCAGTTGTGGTACTTATTTATTTTTTATTCATTATTTATTTATTAGATTATTCTTTGTATATATCAATCCTCATATTTAATTTGATATTTTACCCCTATTTTCCAGATAAAGTATCAAAGAAGCAGTAAGTTATGTTTAGGTTTGTTCATGTTTGGACTGAGGAAGTTTATGTTGTACCAGCTAAAAAAAGACAGATTTTTTATCTACATGCAGGGCTTGAAATTCCTTCATTAGTGACTGTACTAACATCAAGTCAGTTTCTGCAAGAGTGCGCCTGGCACAAGTACCAAAATCAACCAGGATATGGATAGCTTCCCATTAGTATATTTCCTCAACAAACCTGCATTCTTTCAAATTAAGCGGGCCGGACAGGCTTCAGGAGTCCCATGCGCCTCTATTTTCAAAATCCACATATTTCCTAAATGCAGTGTGCCCCTTGCCATCTCACACACACAATATATTATAAAAAATATAATTTGTTATTTCTAAATATAAATGGTCGTTCCAGTGTCAGTGTACTTACTGCTCAAGCTGCTTTTCACAACAGACAGAGGAACGTGCATCTCAGATCCGTTACATTGGTTTGAGAGAAATCTTCACCATTTTGTGCTACAATCTCTGACCAGTTCTTTGGGGTGTATTAGAGGGGCATATGGGAAATAGATATATAGGCTATGCAGTAATCTATCAATCTAGTTTACTCAGTGAACTGCTGTATTTTTTTTAATTCACCTTCACCGGAATCCCTATTTCAACTCGAATTTCCCACATAATCTCTCCTCTGATATAATACAGGATTTTCCCTTATCAGCACGTGTTAGAAAGCTGATCTAGTCTGTTACACACGTCCAAAATTAATAATAAATCCCCAGGTTTAATTATTAAAACCCTTTTTCACGTAATTCTGCTCCAATGTGACATGGAATGAACGCTCCGCGGAGGAAGGCGCAGGTTTTTATGCACAGCTCCGCGCTCAAAAAAGAGCCTGTTATTGTTGTTATTAATATATGTTGTTTGTTTATTGTTCTCATCAATATGAACTAATATTACATGAAGTAAATACTTGAATATAGGGGTGCCGGAAAAAAATCGATCAAATTTTCAAGAATCGATTTCGAACATTTCCAACCTTACTCACATCGCGTACCGTTTGTCCAGACACGTTCTCCTTCATGAATTGTTCCAATGATTGGCGGCTATAGATCTCTGAAACTATAGTGTTTCCCCGAGAAATCGACCTAGCTAAATCCATATTTTGTTCGCACCCTCCCCTTGTTTTCTGTGAATGCATGCACGCCAGCACCATTTACAGCAGCGCCGAGGAGGAGAGACAGAAAAAGAGGAAGTTAAGGAAAAAAACTGGTAAGTAAAGTATTGTAAAGCAGACTGATGGGCATGATGGCGATAAAAGCGGGACTCGGGGAGCATAACGGTCATTATTTTAATTACTTGTATTATCTTCTGTCTTCTGCCTATTATCTAGGCAGATTTTTGTGTTCACACTTACCTGTTTATTGCTGTTAATGTCAATTAAAATAAGACCTACCCCGAAAATAAGCTCTGTGGTGTTCTTTGAACTGAAAACAACAACAACAATAAGTCAGTGTCTTATTATCGGGGAAACAGTGTAGCTTTTAGCCCAGCTTTGACATGGATGGGGAAAAATATATACAGCCAGCGCCGTCTTCGCTGAAGAAAAATGCTTTTGCACTCTGGATTTTACATTTTCTGGGTAAGAAGGAGCTGAAGATATAATATAAATAAAATAGAAGTCAAGTATTTACGCCATCACCCGGAGCTGAAAGAACTGGAGCAGCAGCATGACCAATTCTTGAACACACACTCCATCACTCCCAACCAACTCTGAACGGGCAAAGCAGATCAGTACATCCACAAAACCAGGTGTCTAGTAATATAATTTATTTCGTTCTTATAGAAGGATGTAGTTACTCATGAAATTGGCTCCCTTTGTTTGTAAAGGGTATGAATCAAACAACGGTTTGAATCGAGAATCGATTCTGAATCAAATTGTCACCCCAAAACTCAGAATCGAATTGAATCATGAGTTGTTGTTGTTAGATTCACATCCCTACTTGAATAGTGCTTGGGTTCTGATTTATCTTCATTTTGTTAAGTGTATAATCATCACTGTATTTTTTTATTTCTTCACTCGCTTAACAATCCCATAAGGCTTGAAGTTCTTTAATGCTATGCAAAATTCAACAAAATAAAATTTGTTACACCTTTCAATTTTTCTCTTAGCAATGTATGAGGAGGCCTTTCAACAGGGTCATCTACCAGCTTCCCTGAGGAGCGCGCTGATAACACTAATTTTGAAACCCAAGAAGTCCCCTCCCAATTGCACATCGTATAGACCCATCTCACTGCTCAACACAGATGCGATCAATTCAGATCAGAACGGTTTTGTGAGAAACTCCAAGCCTTCCATAACGTCAGACAGGTGTTGGATTTGATACACGAGAGGGGGGGATCCCTTGACATTGCCATTCTATCTTTAGATGCTGAAAAAGCATTCGACAGAGTGGAGTGGAGCTGTTTATTTGATTTGCTATCTTGCTTTGCTTTGATGATTATTTTCAAAAATGGATTGAGATACTTACTCACAAGGGGTACCCGTAGGGGTGCCCTCTCTCAACAATGCTATCTATTTGTTTTGGCAGTAGAACCGTTTCCGATAGGGCTGAGGCCACACCCCTCAATTTCAGGTATAAAAATATCGGACACCGGACGTCACATTGTGTGTGTACTAATACCCTGTTACTTCTGAAAGACCTAAATAACTCAATTCTTAACCTGACTAAGTTAATTGACACATTCTGGAAATTTTTAGGTGTTAAGATAAATGAAACACAATCCTCTGTCATGTTTTTGGATAAGCGGGAGCGAATAAATCCAGTGATATTTAAGTATCTTGGTATCACCATTAACCCTATGATCCTATGATTTCCACAGTGACTGAGTCGATGAATAGCCAATCTCTCTATTAGGACATATATAAATGTAATCAAGATGAATTTATTGCCAAAGTCCTTATATTCATTTCAGTCGATCCTTTTACTCCCACCACCACAGTTCTTCTACAGAGTTTATTTGGAGTAACAGAAGGTCAAAGTTGAGACTATCACTTGTTTCCTGCTATGTGAGAGAGGGGGATTACAGTTACCCAATTTACAATGGTATTTCTGGGCTGCTCAGATTAGAGCTGCAGTTTTCTGATCTTTCCCTGAACCTTACCTTCAATGGGTACAAATTGAAAATATTTGCACTAACGCCCTGTGAATTGACACATATTCTGCATCTATTAAAAAATTGGAGCGATCTACTGATAACCCCTTTGTGAGAAACACAGTTAATATCTGGCACAATGTACAGTCATTTCTGGGTGAAGCTACTTTGTTTTCAGGCTTTTCACCAATATGGGGGAATGATAACTTTTCTCTCCTGGTAGAAAAGACCAAGGTTTTACAATGTGGGCAACAATGGGCTTCTGTAAAGTTATGGATCTCTACGGCATAAGAAAGGCAAACAAGTTTCATTTAAAGAACTTGGAAATTAATATGATGACACACGTATTTAAATATTTACAGTTAAGGAGTTTTGTTTATGCACAGATGCACTCCACAACCCACTTTGTCCATATTCGAAAACTTAGCAGTAAATAATTGTACTGGCAAGGATCAGCTATCCCTACTCTATAACATACTGGTAAAAAACAAAGACTCCACCGAGCATAGGAGAACTCAGCGGGTAAATAACTTGCGAAAAGATATTTCTGAAGAGGACTGGAGGGAGGTGTGCTCGAAAGCTCAACTCCTAACAATAAATACCCATCTCAGACTGATGACATTTCTGATACCTGTGTTAAATGCAATGTCAGAAAGGGACCCTTATTTCATTGTCTGCGGGACTGTCCTGAGATACGAAAGTTCTGAAAGTTATAAAATGCATTTCTCAGATGTCTTTGAATCCAGTACCTGACTGTCCTACACTTTGTATTCTTAGTTTGTATCCAAAGGACTGTATGCTAAACAGCAAAGAGAAGAAAACGACTGACTTATGTATAGTACAAGTTAGACGCTTGATATCTCTTTGCTGGAAAGTTGTCAAGAGGGCTTCGATCGGTCGCTGGCTAAGAGAACTGTCAACATGCCTTGTCATCAAAAAGTTAACATGCACAGCAAAAAAGAAATCAACCAAATTCAAAGAAATCTGGAATCCCTGTATTGCATTCTTAAACAACTGTGAAGTTGAAGAAGCTCTGATACCTAGAAGGTGATAGGTCGATATATTAACCATGTAATGCCAAGCTGGGTGTGATTTACTAATGTCGTTACCTAGTTTTGCGTTTTGTTTTTAGTTCTGTCTTTTCTTTAACTTTTTTTTTTGGGTGGGGGGAATGGACTCGAAAGTTTGACTGCTATATGCTTTGGTAAATGAATTAAAATGTATTCAACTAAATAAATACATGCAAGAAAAAAAAAAGCAGTTGGATTTGTTTTATTTGCATTTTGAGGGCAGGTTCAAATCAATACATGAGCTGAATAAGTATAATTCACACACAGCCAGTGCAGGGTCACGTGCGTTCATCAATTTCTCATGATGGATCATCAATTCAGCGTTGCCTTCTGTGCTATTTGTAAGTTGGCTAACCGCAATGATGACGTCAAGAGGACAGAGGTTCCTGCTACTCAAAAAAAACCTTTTTCTATATTTGGCTTATCAGGGCTTGTTAGTGCGATAACATTAAGGTCACATGCTCACTTGTTCTGTATTTGAGATTGAGAATGCTGTGAGAGATGTGCGTGATGGTAAATCCAAAAAGCTTATGCAGCCCATGTTTTGCTAACTCTACTTTCCTGTGATTGGTTGGTTTTGGAACACAAAAGAAATGTTTTCCATGAAATGTTTTGACTGTGAAAAGCCATCACAGTTCCTGAGTGTATATTTAGGTTCATATGGATCATCATCAGCAGGAGCGAGGGGCTTCTAAGATGAGAACTTCAGCCAGAACTAGCATATCAGGATGGATCACGGGATTCAGACAGCAGAAGGCTCAGGATCACTGGTATTTCAGAAGTAGCATGTGTACCTCAAAAAGAAAAGAGAGAGAGAGATTGTTAGGTATGCTCAAAACAGTGTAATGGTTAAAAAAGTGTTTATTAGTGCTGAGTGCAAGCAGGGCTTCCGGCGTGACTGATTTTGACAGCATAACTAAAAGGAGAAAACTACAAGGAAGATGGACATAAGGGCACCCTGTGACATAAGCCAATCCACCATTCCACTTGTGACACAGTCTCAGTGCTTGTTAAGGTACCTATGCTACTTCTTCTTTCGAATATCCTACTCCTGCTCTCCTTCTGCTCATTGCGTGGTCCATCCTAATGTGCTACAGCTGGTTGGAGAAGGAATGCAGTTTTTCCTCAGAAAGCACATGGTTTAGTGCAGGTAGAATATGGTTTAGGGCAGGAGGGACAGAGTTTAGTGCAGACGGAACAGGGTTTAGTGTGGGAACAAATTTTATTGCAGGAGGAATGATTAATGCTGATGATGTTCCATATGAACTTAAATATATATTCAGAAATGGTAAAGAAGTATAAAGGTGTAGTGGGAACAAATTTTATTGTAGAAGGAATGATTATTGCTGATGATGTTCCATGTGGACCTAAATATACACTCAAATGGTAAAGAAGATTTTCCACTGCTGGTGGTATAAACTGTTTTCACTAAAGGGATTTAGGCTTACAGTTATTACAATTCTAAGACAACCAACTACTCTTCATATTAAACTATTGTGTTATATAGTGAATTTCCTGCCACACGGTGCATTTTTATCTGGCGTAATCCCAGCTAGGATGGTGTTCCCTTTTGAGTTTCTCTTGCCACCTGAGGCAGTTTTTCTTTGCCACCATTACCACAGGCTTGCTTATTTGAGATATATAGGATTTATACACTCAATTTCATCTGGGATCAATACAGGATTCTGATTCCATAGACACAGATTGAAAATGATCATTTTGAATTATTTATCAGATTTGTTTACTTTGTAAAGCTGCATTGTGACAATGTCAATTGAACAAAGTGCTGCAAACATATAATTCCGTTCGATTGACTTCATTGTCTATAATTCCATCCATAATCAATTTCTTCCCCCTAACATGGATATCACCCATAACAGTTGGGTACCCTGCTTACCACACATTATCTATGCAATCGATGATTGACAATATTGTTGGGTTAAATATCTTTTCATTCTTCTTCATCTTCTTCTTCTTCATCTTCTACTATTTCTTATTATTATTATATCTGCTAGCAAATGGTGAGCATTTAGTGTTGGTGTTTCTTACTAAACTATGCTGTAGTTTTATTTTTACCATGAAGTCGTTCTCATTTTCACTTCCAGATTTTCCCCCTAAGATAGTCCAGTGATTAGGGAAACAGTATAAGGAAGAGAGAATAAGAATGACAGAAAGAGTAGTGGAAAAATAGAATAACTTTAGTAGCTATTTTGTGGTAGACATAGCAAAAGCAAAAAAAAAAACCTGTCATGTCGATGGTTCTGTAAATAAAATAGACACGTTAAAAATGGACATGGTGGTTTATACATTTGTGGTTGTGTGAGTGAGTGTGTACAACAGCCACACACTTTTAACATGAAACTTGTATTAAGTAATATGACAAAAAATATCCTCCAGGTCTTTAAAAAAGTTGTATTTGAAAGCAAATCCAGAATATAAACATTGAAACGAGAATTTCAGTTTTACCATAAATTGTTAAATATAGTTTTAACACTATTGCTGCCTCAGTCTATAGTTATTAAAGTAAATTATTAACCATACATCACACTGTCAATGATGTGTGTGAAAAATGTATTGTGTCATAATCATTTTATGACTTTATCTCATCATTATGTTCCACAGCTCTGCATCCTATGAGTACCTTTCTGACTGTATTTTGTACCTCACAGGTGTAGATACGGATGCGGTGCAGTGCTGTGGCACAAGTGACCCGGATGAGCTGGAAATATTGTACTGCTTTTCTGAGCTCAAAGATCAACTTTCTACAGTCTGTAAGTCACAATGTCCTTCCTGCATTAAACCTTGTTCCTCCTGCACTAAACGTCATTCCTGTTGAACTAATCCTCTATCCTCCTCTTGCACAAAAACTCAGTTCTCCTACATTAAACCTTGTTCCCCTTCACTGAACCTCGTTTTCCTGCACTAAACCTCTTTCCTCCTGCACTAAAGCTTGTTTCTTCTCCACTAATCTTCTTTTTCCACCTGCACATAACCTCATTCATTCTGCTTTAATTCTAATTCCTCCGGCTCTAAACCGTGTTCCTTCTGCTCTCACTCTTGTTAGTCCTGCATTAAACCCTCCTTCTCTTGCACAAAACTCTGTTGCCATTGCACTAAAACAGATGAATTCTGCACTTTTCCTTTATTCTGCATGAAACCTAGTTATTCCTGTATTAAACATTGTTCCTCCTGCATTAAACCTTGTTTTTCCTACAATAAACCTTCTTCCACCTGCACTAACCTCTTTTCCCCTGCATTGAACCTTGTTCCTTTTGCATTAAGCGCTGTTACTTCTGCACTGAACCTTATGCATTCTGCACTCCTTGTTCTTCCTTCCCTCAACTTCTTTACTCGTTCATCAAACCTCGTTCCTGCTTTAACGAAACCTTGTTCTTTCTGCAATAAACCTAATTTCCTTTACAATTAACCTAATTTTTCCTGCATTTAACCTCTTTTCTCATGTAGTAAACCTTGTTCCTTTTACACTTACCCTTGTTCTTCCTGCATTAAACTTTGTTTCGCTTAATCTCAACCTCATTGTGGTGCCCAATCCTGTTCCTGGTGATCTCCCTTCCTTAAGGATTTAGCTCCAACCCAAATGCGGCCCTTCTGACAATTCCAATCATCGCTCTAAGTTTTCATTCAACTCAAGTCTTGATTGGATGATTGGATGGTCAGGTGGGCATAATTAGGGTTGAAGGGTAGATCACCAAGAGCAGGATTGGGCACCCCTGCCTTCAGCCTTTTCCTCATGCACTAAACCTCATTCCCCTTATGCTAAACTTCTTTGTGTACGTAACCTAATTATTCCTGCATTAAACCTTATTTCTCTTGCAATAATGTTTGTTCCCTTTGCACTATTAGGGATGTGAATTTAACAACAACTCACGATTCAATTCGATTCTGGTTTTTGGGGTGGCGATTCAATTCAGAATCGATTCTCATTTCAAACCGGTTGTTGATTCATAACCATTACAAACAAAGGAAAAACAATTTCACGAGTAACTACATTCTTCTATAAGCTAGGAACAACTGTTCTATAAGAAAGAAAGAAAGAAAGAAATTATATTACTACACAACTGGTTTTGTAGATGTACTGATCCGCTTTGTTAGTTCAGAGTTGGTTGGGAGTTTAGTGAAGTGATGGAGTGTGCGTTGGTCAGGAGTTGGTCGTGCTGCTGCTCGGGGTGATGGCGTAATATCTTGGCTCGGGGATTTAAAGTGTTCCTGAAATACTTGACCTTTATTTTGCACATTTTGCACACGGCATATGTCATGTCAAGGTCTTTGTTACCCGCAAAACCGAAGTGCACCCAAACATTTGACTTCAGAGAAGACAGCACTGGCTGTAGACTAAAAACTAATTCTGGAGCCGTCACTCACTGGAACAATTCACGACGGAGGCCGTGTCTGGACAAACGGTACGCGATGTCAGTAAGGTTGGAAATGTTTAAAAAAAAAGCGTGTTTTTAAAGATCGATTCTTGAAATTTTTAATCAATTCAGAATGCTAATAAATAAGATGTGAATTTTTTTTTTTGGCACCCCCATGCACTGTACTTTGTTTCTCCTGCACTAAACCTTTTCCTCCTGCAATTTTGTAGGTTTCCAGACATTTACTTGCCTTGCTTGTTCACTACTTTGAGTCCTAAGAGGAATTTGACCTACTTTTCAAGGTCACAGAGACAAACCTATACATTAGGTTTCCATAAATGTACTACCGCCTGAAGCTGGGGCTTGTTCTGTATTGGCATTTTATGAAATGGTCCTTTTGGCTGCAGTGTCTGGATCCATGTGGTCTATTTTTCAACCTAATGTTGACTTTGTAGTAGGATGCCCTGGGTTATGTATATGCTGCAGAAACGTTTTTCATGGTTTTCATATTGTCTGGTACTCTGCAGATATGTACTGTGTAAATTATTCATAGTTCAAAAGAAAGTCCTAAAGTTATTGCCTGATTTCAATCTGATCTGTAGCGTAGGAGAAAGCAAGTAGGACACATTTGGATGTTTGTATTTATCATTCATGAGCCAGTGGGATCATCTGAATAATTTGTAGGCAACGGATCACTGCCATCGTCTCCATGCTTTCTGTTCTGTGTCTGAGGCTGAGAATGGAGAAAGGAAGGCAGAGAGTAGAGGTGTGTGTGTGTGTGTGTGTGTGTGTGTTTGGGTGTCTGAGGGGGTGTTTGTGTGGGTGTGTCTGTATCTATTTTGAGCCTGATGATCTGTGTGTGATGTCTCCCTGGAAATAGTTTTGTGTTTGTTGATTCCCAGTAGTGCTTATAAAACGCAACCAGACACAGCTCACACAACCTGCTGTAACTCCATTACTCATCTGTAGCTCTCATCTGTCTGAATGTAACACACTTATGGAAGGGTTACACTCACTCACTCACTCACTCATAGATAAACACTGTGTGTGTGGAACACGAGGATGTTAAGGCAGGTAATGTGAGCAATAATGAGAGAAGAGCGATGAAACTTAACTACACCCATCATGACTCTGCTGCCCTTACTATGCATGACCTCTGCTAGGAATGCTGGGAGGGCTTCATGAGTTAGGGTTCTGTACTGTTCGATGTTTTAAGAGCATAGTGTCCAGGATGCTAACCCTAATCATATTCTCCCAAGAGCCATGCATGTGATGGCATGTGGGCTTGGAAAGGGCTTTGGAAACCTTTATCAAGCTTTACAATACGGAGTTACATCCACAAATACCACTTAAAGCCTTATGGGTTATTAAATGAGACAATTGCCTTTGACCTTGAGTAATGTTATAAAGCCAAAGCCTGGCCATCTCATAAAACCTTCAAACGAGTATTTAATTTAATATTTTTATTTATTTTAAGCTAATTCGGTCATATCCATGTACGATAGAACATATTTTAAAACAGGCACATGGGTCTTTAAAACCAGCTACATTTGTGAAATTATCTGTAAGGGGAGGGCGGGGGGTACCTTACAGTCTACAAGAGCATTTCTACCTTTAAATGTTTTGTAGGAATCAAATTTATATTGAATGACCTCTAAAATACATGAGGCCAAATTTGAGATAATGTGCTGTATTGTTTTGTGTGCAATGCAGGTCAAATATTTTCTACAAAGAATTGTTTTGAAATTTCATCATTCAATCTAAACTTTCTAATCCAATGTTGTTTTTCCTATGAAAGATTGCATTGCTTGGTTGAGATCATATGTGTGGTATCTGATGTGCGTTTGAGGAGAGGCTGTTAGCAGACTTGTCAGATACAAGATCACTACCACACCAAGCTCAGAATGGAGTGTAAGAGTCTATGTGCGTGTGTGTGCATTTCCTGTGCTAAATCTACAAGCAGAACTCAAACAATTATGTGTGAAATGTCAACAGATGAAAACGAAAACCATTCTGCTCTCTCTCTCTCTCTCTCTCTCTTTCTCTCTCTCTCTCTTTCTCTCTCTCTCTCTCTCTCTCTCTCTCTCTCTCTCNNNNACAAAGCTATGTGAGATGGGTGGGAACATCACCAGACACGAATATCAACAGATTATTGCTTCCCGTTATGTTTCAAACCTTCAGGTGGCTCAGATTTCTCACCAAAGGGTTGATAACAGACTGTTTTTTTGACCATTTGATGAATGAGATGCCCTCTAAAATAACTTACTAGTGCATTAAAAACTAGTGTCTTGGGACTCAAGAATTTTAGTAGCACTTACATATTTCTATTATTTGTAATTTGATCATCTTGAAGGTGTCTGATTCATTTAATATGACAATTATTCATCATGACGAGCACCTGGACGTTTGGTATAATTGTGGCCATTTGATTTTTCATTTTTTGATTTTTCTGTAATAAATATAGTCTTGAAAGTGAAATTTAGTCTTTGCGACAAGACTTTTTTAACCAGGCAAAAGCGGTAATGTTTATATTTACGAAGCTGTAAAGATTAGAAGAAATTTCTTTCCAATACTGCTGCTAACACACATTATTCACTACCATCAGAGGGTTACTTTAAGTGATAATTGATTAAAATCAGTTATTAGGTTAGTGAGATATGGGTTTTGTACATGAATGTCCACATGTGCAACAAGATTTATGTGGCTGTATAGATATTTCTACATTCATTCATCATCATCATCAACATCATTTCTACATTCAAATGGCAATATACACCACGCTGAGTAATCAATCCAGGTGAGTCGTATCACAGACATTTAGAATTTATCACTTTAACCAACAACATCCACTTAAGTTCACACAACTGTATCAATGTACAAAAAGTGCAGAGTGGAGAGATAAAGTGCAGACATACTTCATTGATTAAGTACATGTAGGGTAATACATTGCAAATGAATGTAGTCCATGATGTGCATTATCCCGTAAGGGCTATTACCTGCTGCAGGATGACCATGGCTGTACCCTGTGTGCTTATTCCTGGACATCAGACGTTACCCTTTGACACTCTGAAAGAGAAAAGTTGTATAAAGCAGATTCGTGAAGTAACTGATTAAAGACCATTTCTACACCATTTATACCAATGATGTATATAATCACTCTGAAACTGTGTGTGCACATGTGGACATGGTCCAATGTGCACTCAGTAGGGGGCATCACAGTACTAGTGTTGTGTGGTGTTGTTTGTCATTCGAGCTGAACGAATCAGACGTCACCTCCCGACATCTCTGTCTGGCTCATTTCCTCTGAGGCTCTTAATAACACCCAAGTCATTACTATTCAGCAGGAAAAGCTAGTCAGCAATTTATGTATACACCAATTATACCTCATAAAACTCAATTCATTTTAGATTTATGAAAGTGTCTATACTTACATCTACATTTAGACCCATACATCAATAACTATTTTGGGAGCCACTTATATATGTATAAACCCCTGTTCAACATGGTGGATCAGTAGTTAGGGGGTGATCATACAAGAGCAACTGATGCAAATTGATTTTATTTATTTATTATATATTTTTTGAGAATTTTGAAATTCATGACAAGATGTTTTGCAAACACATGTGAGCAAATATTTTGCGGCTTAAACACGTACATCGCACGAAAGCCACAAGAAGGTCGTGCAGCAATTTTTGCGACTGATTTGTGATTGATTTGTGGATGTTTGGCAGAAGAAAGGCGAATCTCCTGTCATAAATCAGTCACGTTTTGATCACTTTTTGTTCTCAAAACATTTGCTTTTTATTTGCGCGTTATTAGCACAAACAAAATGCAAATAAAATACGAATGGTGGCAATATATAGAATACAGCAGACCCCAGCAAGTCTCATACTTGTCACTTTTTGTGAAGAAAAAATGAATACTTTGAGAGCAAAACGACAACACTGCGACCTTCTCACATGTGCAGACTATTTGAGAAGAGTTTGAGACTATTCTGCATCAGACCCTCATTTTGTGACATTCATTCATTCATTCATTCATATTTTTAACCGCTTATTGCTAATTAGAGTCGCGGGGAGGCTGGCGCCCATCTCAGCCGACTCTGGGTGAGGGCGGGGTACACCCTGGACAGTTCGCCAGGCCATCGCAGGGC
>JBCNYG010000022.1:22554141-22571950 GCA_039654305.1 Porochilus rendahli | reverse complement strand
CACACGCACACACACACACACACACACACACACACACACACACACACACACACACACACACACACACACACACACATCAACATTGCCAAAGGAAAGTATTATGTGATTTTAAAAAACAATTAGTATAAATGAACACAGTCATTGGAAAAGAGATGGTAGGTTTTTAGATAAAATGTCCACACATCTGTTGTGTCTGAAGATATAAGGTATAGAGTTCTTTTATGAAGATCACAGCCATTCTATAAATGTGAGAGTAATAGATGATTTTATAATGTTTATAGCTGATTGTCAAAGTTGGGGTAACCTTCAAGTCTTCAAAATGGTAGAGTATTACACATTCAGTAATTAATGACACATAATCCTTTATTTTTATCAATGCATCTGTTATTAGCTGCTGTTGGTGTCCTTCATTTTAATCTGAAAGTTCAGTGCCCTTAATTTGACACAGAACGTTGCTACTTATCATTCTATTCATAGCACATAGGCTACTCTGCTGGTTTGGTACAAAGTAATAATAGGAAAGTGGTTGTCATGAGGGCAGAGCTATTAGGTTCAAAAGCACTTGAACGTGACATACCTGTAATTTCAACTTCTCAGGTAGAAATACAATTATTCCAATGTAAAGGCAGCATCACCTTGGTCATAAATTGCCATTCTTCACCAAACTCTTATGTTAAAAAGTAATAACACGAAAGACTTGTTCCATAAATATTAAAGGTGCAATGGAATGCAATCATTCAGGATTTCAAACTCTTGAAAGCAACTGGTATGAATTTGTTCACTTCTGCGGTATGTATGCATCACTAGGGCATGGGTAAAAAATACGTAATCAGGTGTAACTAATCACACTTTCTATTGCAGACCA
The DNA here is from genome assembly GCA_039654305.1 of Porochilus rendahli. Classification (NCBI taxonomy): domain Eukaryota; kingdom Metazoa; phylum Chordata; class Actinopteri; order Siluriformes; family Plotosidae; genus Porochilus; species Porochilus rendahli. Next base: position 22,571,085 of record JBCNYG010000022.1, on the reverse strand, counting down.
TGTTAATTGGCTTCCACCTGTGATCAATTGTAATCATTCTGATTAGTTCAGCAGAGGGGTGTGTGGTATGATTACACATAAATCTTCTTTCATGATATAATACATATCACAATAACAGTATATGTCATGATTTATAATTTTTTTCCACATTCAGTTATAGGCTTAAAATTACCATATTGTGCTTTCATCTTATTTGGGTATTTTCTTCTATCTTGAAAAAATACGCTCTTACAGAGCCATCTCCATACAAACTTGGCCACTCAGTGTTTGTGATGTTTGTGTGTCGCAAGGGCAAAAGACTGTTTATTTCGTCTTACATCTAAGCATTTTATTGATCCACACATGCACAGAACAGGATCAGTCATGCTTTGCTACTGTGTACACTTATGAGACTGGCAAAGCTGACTTGCAGCTGACCATTTTGTTGTGGTACTGCTTCCCCCATGTGTTGCAGTGGTGTGTCCTTGGTGAGTCAACAAAAAAAAAATATTTTTTTAATTGTCATTCTTTACAACTTTAGTTCAGCATAAAAACAGCTATTCCTAGAGCATCTCACTGCTAAGAAGTGTAACTATAAGCAGTAAACTATGGGTGGCAAGGTGCCTTCAAAAGATCTCAGACGTGAAATGGATACAAAAATTTCTAATTGGCTAAATTGCAGCAGTTGTGTATTATTAGGTCATGGAAGCCAAACAAAACTGGTCAAAAACCAAATCAACTTCCATGAGCTCTGTGGCCCGGCATCGCTATGTTTCAGTTTGTTAATGTCTTTCCGATGATGATTCTCTTCACAATACCTGCAGGACTGGAGTTTCAGTTGTGTAGGTTCTTGATAACGAGACGAAGGTGAAATGTCTGAGCAAGGCCAACATTTTCGGTTTGTGTCATTGTATGCCAAACCATGCTAGTAAGCCTCAAGGCAACTTTCTCATATCTGTTTAACGATAGACAACTCTTGAACTCAGGCTGCTTTAAAGCAGGAAATTGCACATTGACTGTGTAGCATTTCCTGTACAAACACATTACTTTAAGGACTGATGGACTTTATCAGAGGACTTCCCTTATGGCATTTGAAGCTGGACCACACTGCTGTGGTAAAACATCCCGGTCTCTGGTCTCAGCCTGTCCCTAAGTACAGGGATAATTTAGAATATTCGTGTTGAGGCTGCTGTGCCCACATGAAGCTGCAGTGTTACCTGATGGTTATGCTCCTATTTTATTTATTTTTTATTTAATCAAGCTTTTAAGTTTTAATAATAAAATGCTTTGGTACTTGTGGAAATAAGCATTGAGAGCCACACAAATCAACTGGAACACTTGTTTTAGTACCTGTTATAAAGCTATGTCTTGCTTTAGTGGCCAGTTCTGCTCTTGTTAAATTTGAGTCATTGTGAAAGTATCATGTGGTACAACTGCTGTCTGTTATAGATATATCACTTCGGTTAGCTCTTTCTGTACTCCTATTCTCCATTTATTTATGTGCAGTACATTACACTTTGAAACAGGCTTTTTACACATTTTTAATTCATAGCTTGTTGAATTTCATCTTTAATAAAAGTGCTAAAAGATTCACATTGTAATTACATATTTGTTAATTTATAGTAATATTATTTATTGTAACCTGTTTTAGATTCTACTACAGCAGGTTATGCTAACTAAATAGCAACTGCTGAGTAACAAAATATGTTTTTTAAAAATCTGTTAAGCTGGTATTGCAATTACTCTTAGCCGACTGGAGTTTCTTTTAGCATGATCAGAGTACCCTTGTCAATTTTTTTTTTAAGCGCACGCACCCAAACACCCCCGCACAAACACAATATACACCTCACAGAAATGATTTGTCTTACTGGTTTACTGTCTTGACACGTGAATAATGTCCACCTTGAAATCTTGAATAATGTCCACCTTGAAATATTGTTTTTGTTGTGGAAGGTATGTGTAGCATGCATGTTTTCTAGCATTTGCATGAGCTGAGGAAATAATTTATATAGCATTACAATGTGAATACAATTTTACTTCACACTCTGTGGTTTGTTCAATCTTGTGCTTGAGTTAGATTGGATTCAGGTACAAGTAATTTATCGTCTTTAATCATTTTTATAGGATGAGGATTTATAGTCAGAAATAACAGCAGAACAAAAAATATAATTTTTGATAAGTTATTGGTCGTTAGGACATAAAGCATTTTAGAAATAAAAATATTTGATCAAAATTAGTTAGTGAGACAACTAAAAGAAGAAGCCTGTAAACTTTAGAATGATACCAAGTTGAAAATATCCTGAAAACTGAACTGTATGTGAACAAAAACATAATGAATATTTGAAGTTTGTTGGATTATGTCAGTCATTCTGAAGAAAAATGGAGAAAAATGCATTTAAAGTTTTAAGACTTTTCTGACAGTGTCCTTTAAAGGTCCTTAGCAACCAATGGGTTATCTTCCTTTTTATTGAGAAATCTTGTCAGGTCATTTGATTACATTCTTTCACATAATTTCAACCGAAAAGGAAGCAAAGGAGATGCCAGAATTAAATTTCGATTTATTAAACTTCAATCATCTGTACCATCTCACAGAGACAGAAAGTAAAAACTATTAGATTTATCTTCATGAAATGGAAATAGAATCTGATAAAAACACTATTAAGAGGAGGATTACACAAGCCCTGAAATTCAGCAGTTTTAAATGGGAACTGGACCGACATTGTGTCAAGTATTTTCACTACCTGGTAAAACCTGAACAGAACACAACATTTAAGAAGTAGATAGCACAAGTCCTATAAGTACATGTAGTGTGCGACTTGAATTTATTTCACTACCATATTCATTACCGATTGAAAAGCGACCATGCACTTGCATGTGTGTAAACACTAGGGGTGCCGGAAAAAAAAACGATTCACGTCTGAATTGCGATTCTAATTTATTAGAATTCTGAATCGATTCAAATCTTCAAGAATCGGTTTTTAAGAACGCATTTTTTCGAGCACTTCGGACCTTACTCACAACGCGTTCCGTTTGTCCACACACGGCCTCTGTCGTGAATTGTTTCGGTGAGTGCCAGGTATAGAACAAGCTTTTAGCCTAGCACTGACATGGATGAAAAAACGAAATATAGTCAGCACCATCTTGGCTGAAGGCAAATGCTTGCGCTTCAGATTTTATAATTTCTGGGTAAGAAGGAGCTTGTACGGAACGGGTTCCCTCCCCCCCGCCCAATGTCACTTTAGGGGCTCCGTAAGCTTGACATGACATGAGGAGGGCAAAATAAAAGTCAAGTATTTCGGGAACACTCAAGTCCCTGAGCAGCTTCACTAACGGAGCAGCAACTACACTAAATTTCTAACCAACTCTGAACGAGCAAAGCGGATCAATACATCTACAAAACCAGGTGTCTAGCAATATAGTTCAGATGTACACTGACTGTGTACCATTAGTACCCTTTCTGTTTTCAGTTTAACTCTTTCCCCATCTTCTCCACCACTTTGAATCTGAGCAGTTCATTAGATGGGTAAGTCTTTCTTATAGACGAGTTGTTCCGGGAACAAAATCACATGCTGGCGTTGACGAGAAACTGCCAAGTCTGCTAAATGGCCAGATTTGTTACTTTATGTACGTTTCTTTGCTATAAAACTTTGGAAAGTGATAGATTAATAGATAATCTGTCAAATCAGAAGGGAAAAAATAGCCGTTCTATAGAACGTCATATCCTGTCAGCCAGGACGCCTTAAGTGCACTGAGGCCAAAATTTTGGCCACGGTCAAAGGTCTCATATGCAAATTAGTTACCCAACACACAGGCTTTGGTCATAGGGAGTGCCTTTGCAAAAGTTCAAAAAGTTGGCCTGTGCATGAACCGGCCAGTGGCCCAGACAAACGTACTGTCACGCCGCCTGCTCGCCCACCCACTCGCCCGGCTGCCAAGCCAACAACAATACTCCTCTAGCCATAACTGTCTGAGGGGTAAAAAATAAAACGCTTTTTGAAGCAGTTGAGATAACAAATTCAAAAAACAATTGAGCACAAACATAAAAAACATGATGTGTGACAATCCTTTTATTAATAAACAGTACCAGAACAGAGTCATCAGATATGTCTTTGGTTTCACTGAGTTTAGGAGAATCGGATGGCTACCAGTGAAATTCTGAGTGCAGCAGATCAAGCTTAACAATTTGTATAGAATAATAAGCAACCACGCTTCAAATTATCTACATTTCAAAATTAACATACCAAGGCCAAGCCAACGACAGTATACCCCTCCAGCTATAACTGTCTATGGGGTAAAAACAGAAAAATATATATTTTAATGCATTACAGTGTATTTATGCCTGTATCTCCGCAGTGGTACTTGAGACTTTCAACTCATTTTTCCAGATTGCATCACATATAGGGTTGGGTGATATGGCCAAAATTTCATATCAAGATGTAGGTAATTTTATATCTTGATAACGATGAAATTCAAAGAATGAATGAATGAAGAAACAAGTAAATAACCAAACTTTTTGTACCTTTTATTAGGTGTTAGGCTCAGGCCTCCTCGTTCTATGTGGCCTGCAAGAGCTTCCAAAGAGTATGATTATCGTACATTCTTTGCATCAGCCATTGCCATAAAACCTAATACATCATCCTACCATTAGGTGGCAGCAGCCTATTTCAAGTAAACAGATAGTCGTTCACAAAGATTGCAATGCTAGCTTGTCGCTGATAAGCCATTTTAGAATAGATCTTCAGTGATTATTTGGCCCTCGATCACCTTTCAATTTTGTGATGTGCCCCTCAGTGAAAACGAGTTTGACACCCCTGCTTCATACAAATTGAAAAAAAATTATGAATGTAGCAGGTAAGTATTTAGGTAATTCTATTTAATTTCAAAGCACATCCTATGGCTATTTGTTGTTAAAGAGTTGCATTATAAAATGTACAAATAAATATACAAAGTACATAAGATTACATAGATAAAAATTTAAATAAGATCGTAAGATAATAAGCCTGTGTACTCAGATTAGCATAAATTGTTCAGAATCAAAAAGAGCACTAGTTTTCAAAAACATGTGCTTTGATTAATGCTAATAATAAGAGAACTTCAGTTTCACGCACAATTGCAATGTGTTTACCTGTAACTCAGCTGAGGGAAAAAAGGTGACCTCTAATCAAATAATCTACACTTCTCTCTGCTCTGTGTGTGTGCACGCACACTCCTGCATGCAAGCACACACTTTAGATAGGCTAAATGCATAATCTAGTTGAGTTGTCAAAATGAAAGTACTGCCGTACAGACTGTGATTTGTGAAACGACAATATAAAACGATGGAGCATAACATGAAACGATAGGCAATAATTCGATCTATGTCTTTAAATTGCACAGCTCTAAGAATCGGGTAAAAAGGAAGCTTTGTAGGGAGTTGCGCAGGTGCTTTTAAATAAGCTTTTTCCTTCTGTGTCATGTGTTTGTTTAGCATGGCATGACCCAGATCCATGCTGTTTTGCATTGCTGTTGCATGTTTAATGAAGCTTTGAAGGCAACTCATGAATGATGCAGACTTTTCCATTGCTGTGCACGAGTGTGCAAACGACACCACAGAACAGAAGCCACGTCTCTACTCTGTCATGTGCCCCGGCTCCTGCACTTACACTGCCTCCTTCCCTTTATACAGACAGAGAGGGAGTGGAGTGAACACCAACAGCAGCAGGAAACCAGAGCCCCGGCTCATTCACTTGTCCCTGATTAACTTCCTGCATCGCTCAAACTCTCATGCCACACTGACAGCATAAAAATAAGTAGACTCTCATGAGAGCAGGCATGTCTCAGTAAAGTGAGAGAAAACACAGAGAAAGTGCTGACTATTAAAATCCACACTGCCTAACACTTTCTGTGATGTTCCTAGATTGCGGCACATCATCATCATCATTGTTTTGTTTTCTTTGTCTTTCAGATTGGTGCGTATGACCAGCAGATTTGGGAGAAGTCTGTGGAGCAAAGAGAGATCAAGGTGCAGCATTTTACTCTTCCCTCTTTCATCCCTTCATCATTTTACGTCTTAGTTTGCATTTTATCTTGTATGCACAATATGGAGGCCTACTTCCTGTGGACCACTGTGTGTGTGTGAGCGCACACGGGTGGGCGTGTGTGAATATGAGCTTGAGCGTTCAGCTGTACACTGACTGTGTGCCATTAGTACCCTTTCTGTTTTCAGTTTAACTCTTTTCCCATCTTCTCCACCACTTTGAATCTGAGCAGTTCATTAGATGGGTAAGTACTGCAGCAGGCTCCTTTCCCCAGCACTGCCATGCGAATGCCTGCCCTCCTGCTCATCCACACTTGTTTTGCATTTTTAACACACCCCAGTGCCCTTTTCTGTGGTTTTGGGTTGCGTGTATATGTGTGTGTCTGTGTGTGTTTGCGGGTGTGAGTGTGTGGGTGTGTGTGAATGAGATAAGCAGACTGGATTAAAGGACACACACTGTAATTGTAGCTGAAGAAGACGTTTCACATCAGCTTTTCTGTCTGTGGTGATAATCGAGCTGCACTTTGTTTAAGGAAGTGGCTGGGGCTTAGAAGGGTTATTTACTATTATAAGATTGATTATTTCCAAGGATTTACATTCTCTGTTCTTTAATTATTGAGAACAGATATGCTATTTGTCAGCCTTACAATATTATTAACACTCCTCACCTAAATAGTGCAGAAATGCTTCTATACAGAACGTGTGCTCACATCTTCCATGTGTGAGTGTGATTACGTCATCATCATGCAGTTATTTGTGATGAAGAAAAGCACTCTAGCACAGCACGTTAGAGGTTGCTTTTACTTTGTGGATTATTTGGAGCGGTTTGGGCGCGGTGACACTCAGCCTTCTTACATACCATACAGATTCGTCATTTGTGTAGCAGGGATTTTCTGTAAATCACGCTGCATGCATAAAAAAAATTTCATTGAGGCAGCTGGTGTTGAAGAAGGAATTTACAGCTTTGGAATTAAAAACTGTTCATCAGAACTTTCATGTTCCTTGCAGCTTGGCTGTGGTTGTGATTACACCTTTCAAGCAGGCCTGAGCACAGTACACAGAGATCACAATCGTCAAACAGACAAGTACTTGATGGTTGATCGAATAGCTGATGGTTGACCAAGCACCCTGTGGTTTCCCCATCTTTGAGATAAGTGAAGGGCAATTGAGGCAAAGAGATAGATAGATTGATGTTGAGACATGTTTCGTCATTCCAATGAAGTCACTGATGGTTTTTTACCAAACACACACACACACACACCAAGCCAGTGTTTTTAGTGATGGGATAATTTAATCCAGGTGAAGTGTGTATTAAGTAGGAAAGCTGTTGCAGAGGAAGCCTCACTTCACAACTTGCATCATTTGTGAATAAGCTTGTGATGAGCCTCGTGGTCCATACAGTGATTCCATTGCGTTGTTTGGCACGTCATCCCAAGATACTCAAAAGTGAAAACCCCGTTTTTTGTTTGCTTTTGTTTTTTTGTTTTTAGTTATTTCTTTTTTTTTTTTAATAATTCAAATTATTACGGAATTAAAATGAAGGAATTCTTCACCTTTATTGCAACACTTTGCCATGATATCAGCTAACAAGGTAAATTGTATCTTTTATTTTTTAAATTCTGTTATTAAAAAAAGTTACTCACAAACTCAAAGTGGTTTGGAGATGACCATGGCCTGCAGGTCCAGTATATAGAGCTCCCTCCTGCTACTCTGAATTTTTAGCTAGCTTTCACAATATGCCAAAACTGGTTGTGTAAAGCAGTTTTTGTTGCCGTTTTACATTCAAAAAATTGGTGTAAACCTAATGGTATGGACCTTACTGAGCAGGAAACACATTTGGATATTTTGACACAATGTGGCTGCCATATGGTACTTGAGTCCAGTGAGGCAGAGTTAAAATTTATTCACTTCGGTGAAAAGTATTTGCACTCATTTGCCTAAAATGTGACAGACCTGTACAGGACAAATTTATAAGGAACATTGGGTGTGGTTTTACATAGCAGGTAAAGGTCAGATGACAGTTGCATGAGCCGCAAGATTAGTTGTGCTCACCATTAGCACGCTGCATCACTGTGTTACTCGGTCATTTGGCAATGAGCTCATTATTTAAAAACATGGTCAGAACTGGTCAGTCAGTTTTAAGGAAGCTTTTCACACAATTCATATTGAGCTACTGTTAAAAATCCTAATAGTTGCATGGGTGTTCTCTGGTCTCTGTAACCTGGTATGAACGGGCTGTTGTGAAAAGTGCTTGTACCCCACTGATCTCCACCAGCAGGTATTTTACTTTATATTCCTTGTCACTGTTGGGGAAACCACCAGCTGGGATAAAGTGCTGCAGTGATGTCAGTGATGCCTTTTTAGGGATTTCTGCCAGACAGCTGTTAATGTATTGATAAATGGAGGTATGGCAGAGGATCAGCTCAACACCACAGTTGTGTAAGCACAGATGTACTCTATTACTGTGAATTCTTGCAGACAGAATTAACAGTAACAGTTTATTTTACATCACACTGCTGGTCTAAAAGGCACATTTTTGGAGTATATGTTGGTTTTGGTTAATTACATAGGACTAAACGTGTTTCACACACAAAAATATGATGTGAGTCTTGAATAATGACCAGCTAAAGTTTGCAGTGTGACAATTTAGCATCAGCCTGTAATTGCTACAGGTATCATCAGTGAGACACTGTCTGATAAATATACTGCAGGGCTTGCATCTACATGCTTTTTGTGTGCGTGTGTGTGTGTGTGTGTGTGTGCATTGTTGGAATGTACTCACAGTCATGTGGTGTTGGTTTACTGAGGGAATGATGGGCTGTTATGTACCTGACCAGCTTGTGGTGGGCGGAGCTTTGATTGAGAGATGCTCTGTGTCATAATGGATGAACAGCAGATGAAAGAAATTCCGTTTTCTCTGCTGCAAGTGCCCAAGTGCCATGTGCCACTTGGGATCATTCATTTGGACATGACAAACTATCTTTCATAGTTTCCTGATCAGAATTAAAGGCTTCTTCCTCTTTATATAAGCAAACATTGCCAGTGTCTACAATTTTACATGTTTATGTTTTTAAATCTGTTACTGTGGAGCATCCATCATGTGAGTGCCTGTGAATGAGCGGTTACTACATAAACAGTAAGGAGTTTGAGTGAGTGGTTAATATAAACCTGTGATTTGCCTTGCAGCTGACACTATGATAGAGATGTGTGGGTGCGGGTGCAGAGGCTTCATGAGCAAATTAGCAGTGTTAATGTGGACCAGGCTCTAAATCTCAGACTGTTACAGTCAGCCGTGTTTCTTTCAGTGTAGTGTTTTCTTGTCTAATGCTGAGCTGTTGTTCTGCAGGGCCTAAGGAACAAACCAAAGAAGACGGGCCATGTGAAGCCAGACCTGATTGACGTGGATCTAGTAAGAGGTAAGCAACATGGATGCTGTAGCCCCAACAGTTCTTAACATTGTAAAAGTGACATCATTTATCAACAGCTATCACCTTTCCTTCCCACTCAAATCCATTACCCTCAGTCTCCAGCTCAATTCCATTAAGTTCACTCTCCCACACAAATCTTTTCCTTCATTCTTCTACCCAAATCCATTACCCTTAGTCTCTAACCCAAATCAATAACCTTAACTCTTCTGCTCAAATCCGTTACCTTCACTCTTCCCACCAAAATCCGTTACCTTCAGTCTCCCACCCAAATTCGTTTCCTTCCGTCCCCCACTCAAATCCGTTAACCTCACTCTCCCGCCCAAATCCATTATCTTCACTCTTCCATCCAAATCCGTTACCTTCACTCTCTCACCCAGATCCGTTACACTCAGTCTCCTACCCCGATCCGTTACCCTCATCTTGTCTGACTGTTAAAAAATATTGTGTCCTTTCCCCTGTAAGATATGAGAGCCGTATTTCATCGTCAATTAGTTCAGAATAGAGGGTGTTATTCTTTCAGAGGAAGGTGGCAATTTTTGTTTTCAACACATAAAAGTACAGCTGTGTCTTTCCCCAATATCCAGTGTACTTCAGAGTGATGCAACAGCTACATGTGCTCAGAGTCCAGGTCTTTACACAGCTTTGAAAAGTATGACTGTTCTTCACCCTCTGTTTAATGTGGTCCACCACGTTAAAGGTCGAGTCTTACATAACATATTTAGTCATGTTTTTGTTGCTAATAGTTCATGATGACTAAATAAATCAAAGCTTTCAGTTCCAACATTTATCACAGCTGTGTGTACTGTGATATTTGAGTTCAATTTTGTGTCTCCCGTCACTTTAAGCCCACAGCTGGCAAACAGGCTAAACTAGGTCACGTCAGGTCATGTGGTACGTGAAACGTCATACCCTGGGCTTGGCAAAAGTGTGGACGTGAAACATGTCCAGTATGGCTGAAAACGGTCCTCACGCACAGAAAAAAAAAAACGAAAACCAGAGACATATGCTGAATTGAATTTTGTAGCAAGTCCACCAAGGATGGATTAAGCTTCATAAAGTTCCAGCGAGAGGACTGGATCCCCGAAATACAACCACAGCGTTCAGGAGGGCTGGGAACCGACTGCGAGAAGACTCGATTCACTGATTCAGATATACATACAGTGCATATATATAAAGGCTTCAGAGTCGTTTCGCCCTGTTTGAGGAAACGACTTACATGTTCCCGAGGCATCATTTACAATAATAAGAAATCTTAAGGTTAGGTAATATTTCATGAATGATTAAATTACTTTAACAGATTGTAATGAGCTGCTCCATGCATTTATACATGCATCTAAAATAATAATAATAAAAACTGTCGTATATATAATATATACAGTGTACTGCACCATTTATGTAGCTACAAATTTTTATAGATGCTTGAGTAGATTTAAATACACTTTATATTTATACACAGCATAGCTATGTGATATATTTACATATGTTGGTTTGTGTTTATTTAAGTTACACAGTATGGGGTTGAAATCTGATCACAGACAGTGCTCACCATGCAGTGTTTCCGAGTCGCTCTTCCCTGTAGTCTTAATACTCTTCACTGAAACATGACCCAAACCTTCCCCCCATGGGTTCATATGCGAATAAAACATTCCCTAAATCATGTTCATCAGTGTTAGGTTCACTGATATCGCTCCAGTGGTCGTCTGTGAGACAAGTGCGTGATGTAGCAGGTCACGTCACCACATTTGCTACTTTTTGGAGAGCTAATGCTGCTTGCTCAAAAAAACTTATTTCTTTATCTACATACTTTTTTTCAAATGATTTCAACATGCCTAGCAGGTAACATTTAATATTTAACATTAATTAATAATTTAACATTTTTAAGCAAACTTATATCCTATGTAAGACTGAACCTTTTAATGACATTTTTCAAAGTTTCGTCGAGCTCAAGCATCATATTCTAAGCCGCCAGTGGTTCCATGTTAAATTGGGTGCCTTTTCCAGATTTTACTTCACCAAGCCTGAATGTTTACCAGTCATGGAGGCAGAGCCAGCAGTGGTTTTTCTCACACAATATTCCCAGCTCAGGCCCACTGAGTTCAAATACAAATCCATGGTATTAATCATGTCCTGTGGCTTAATAGTGGTAGAGAGGTCCCTGCTGCAGAGAAATTGTTTTTGCAAATCACTGTCCAATACATGTCTCACATAAACATGTAAAATGGCATGGTTAGCTATATCTTTGGATTCATCCATGTGTAGAGAACAGTAAGGGCTTGCTTGGACGTGGGTTGTGGCTTGTTGTTTTATAATGTCAGACGTCTTCAATATGGCGAGCTCTGGTATCATCGGACATGGGTATGGTTCACAGTTAGTCCCTCGCTGACTGATCTAGCACCTCTCTGGCCATGTCCATGGCCACAGGTAAAATGAACTCTTTGGTGATTATGTAGGGCTGCTTGTTCTTTGTAATATGATGAGATGCTCAGAGAGTTTATACTTGCTTGGAGCAAAATACTGTCAGAAACTTTTTTCATGTCCTAAGCTCCTGGGGTTGTCTTTGAAGAAACTCCACTGACTTGTTTTTGCATGCAGGATGTTTAGTTTTAATGCAAATGATCTCATGTTGTAATGTGCAAGCACTTCATACATATCATACAACGGGCTTTTAACTTTTTATCCTTAATCCACGAAAGTCCACATTTCAATACCCGGGTCATATTTGCGCTTCATCATCTTGCCTGCGAACAACAACACAAACGTGTAGTGAATATCAGTGGAACCTGTTATTTTAGATATGAATTTGTTTATTTGGTGTATATTTTTTTTTATTTTGACATACTGTATTAATCCCGTAAAGTAAATTATTGCCTCTGCATTTAACCCATCCAAAGACAGCACACACACTCAGAGCAGTGGGCTGCCACACACATTGGGGCACCTGGTGAGCAGTTTGGGGTTAGGGACCTAGCTCAAGGGCACTTCAGCAATAAAGCTATTGGAAGGGAAGGGGCAGCTTACTCCCCCACCGCCACACATTTTTCCTGCTGGTTTGGCAATCAAACCAACAACCTTTCCACTTCTTTAACCATTAGGCTATGGCCCCCTCTTACTACTAGGTGAGAAAAGGACCTGACCTTGTCCTAAAGAATTACAAAATACTTAGTGTAAATCCAATCTCAGCCACCTATTTCACAAAACATCTTATAGCGTTTGAATGGTCTGTTGGTGGTATTATTATTATCATTATTATTATTATTATTATTATCATTATTATTATTACTATTATTATTATTATTATTACTATTATTATTATTGACATTGTTATTATTATTATTGTTGTTGTTATTGATATTGTTATTATTGTTATTATCTTTATATTATTGTCACCTGCCAGGGATGCAATACTTAGGGATCACAATGTTGTTTTACATTATTGTTGTGTGTGTCTTCAACCGCTTCTCAACCAATCAACTAATTTCAAGCAAACTCTCAAATAATCTTATTTAGATCATACCATTGTGTACTTCCTATTTATTTATTTATTTATTTATTTAGTTAGTTAGTTAGTTAGTTGTTGATTTTTGGGGTTTCACAGAGCAAAATATCCTTTTTGTCATTTTAATCTTAATATTTTTATATAATAAGCAGGGTAGGCAGCTCTTTTTTATTGTTATTTCCATTAGTAAAAGAAAAATAATAGAATACAAATTATTTTGTTGAACAACTCAAAGGTCATAAAGAAGCACATGTGATCTCATACTACACCACCTCTGTTTACACACCGTACACCCGTTTCATTTCCACTAACTATGATAAATACAAACACACACTACCCCTCTTTCTCTTTCTCCTTCTATATTCTAATCTCCCTCTCTCATTTCATTTATTTTTATATCCGTAATCTCAAGAAGTCAGATCTCAATAACATTGTGGTGTATATCTGAACAGTCACTGAGCTGAATATGAAGTGATTATATAGCAACAAATGTTTCATAAAACAATTATGTATGTAAACAACAAATTAATCTCAATAAAAACTATTTGAATTTGAATTGTATTTCAAAATATGACTGTATGCAAAATCTTAAAGAGGTAGCTGCTATTTTAATGATTTTATTGGAGGTTAAATGAAAACTAACTCATCTCTCCCTCATTTGCTGAATCTTTTATCATACTACTGTGGCTGTGGGGAAGCTGTGAATGGGTGTGCCCTGTGATCATCTGGGCACAACTGCTTGCTAAACGATCACAGGGTGCAACCATTCACTCTCTGATCTAGGGACAACTTGGAACAGCCAGTTACATGCATTTGCACTGTGGGAGAAAAGCGGGATAACTGGAGGACGCCCACATAAGCACAGAGGGAACATGCAAACTCCACAAAAATGGCCCTAACTACAGAATCAAGCCCAAGTTAACATGGAGGAGAATGGCTGTAAACATTATTTCCTTTAGTGTTTCAGGTGTTTGAGGTTAAATGTATTAATCCTGCTGTGTGTGTACAACTTCCCCAATTATTTTACTGTAAACCTATTGACACCTCCAACAAAAATCTGTCAATACATGGCATGAACATGTCAAAAATCCTATACTTGTACATGTTTAATTAGGCCCTGCTGACATCATTCTGAGACTCAGTTTTCAAATAATTGGCCATAAAATCATTACCACAAAAGGTTTTAGCTTAAGATTTTACACATAGAAATAAATAAATAATAAAGTCTCAAAACAAAAGTGAACAGTGCTCTGTAAAAGTGTTTTAGTATATCCTATGTAAAAGTACAAGACAAACTAAAATGAGATTTTTATGAATTTTTCCCCCTTATTGTTAATTATGATGACACTGCCTGCTCCAAGTGATGATGGCAAACTGTGAGCGTCTGTCATTTTGATTCAAGCATTATCCACTTAGAGTAATCCTAAGATAGCAGACCAATCAGATTGCACCATTCCCATGTAGTGTATACTACTCCAAATTATTAATATAATGGTTTTTACAAAAGTAAACAAACATGTATGTCATTTTTTTCATGACACTTCAAGGCTCAGCATTTGCAAAAGCCAAGCCAGAAAGTCCATGGACATCTCTCGCACGAAAGGGTATAGTCCGAGTTGTTCTCTTCCCCTTTTTCTTCAAATGGTGGATCCAGGTGACATCCAGAGCTATCTTTCTGCTGCTGCTCTTGCTTTACCTACTCCAAGGTCAGTGCACATGCGCCACGTCAGAGTCAGGACATATACACCGGCAGTGAAAACTACTACAATGATATTTTACAGCAAATAATTAAAAAGAGCAGTGTTGAGAGTGCTAGTAAATGAGGAATATGTATAATAATGTATAATAATGCATTGTAAATGGTTGTGTTTCAGTGCTGGCAGCAGTGTTGTTTTTCAGTATCGCTTGTCCCCATGACATCCCAGCTACTGAGGTATTTGGGGCTTTCTGGCTAATGCTGCTTCTGGGAACGGTGCACTGCCAGATCGTATCCACACGCACACCCAAACCTGCACCCAGCGCCACTGCCAAGAGGAGAAGGTGGGCAGGATAGACCACTCGGACCACACTTGGTTCTCTGTGGATTTGTTGTACGTGTCTTCTGCTTGTAGTGTCTCTGAAGGAAACGTGCTGGCTGAACCCCTGTTCCCATGCCATGGCTGGGCAATTTCCACTTTTTGTCATGTGACATCGGTTAGCCACTGGTTTCCTGTGTGGGGTAAATGGTGAACTGCACTTCTGTGTGCACAATTTTCTGACCACTGTGAGAAAATTGGTGTATGCTGTGTGAAAAATGTACAGCATATTAGAAGTGGAGCAGGAACAGACATGACACGGTGAACCAGTTTCTTCATCTAAACCCTGTTCACTCCTCTAGTCAGAAGAAACTGGTGTCACCTAAAACAGCATCTGTAGCTAGAGTACCTGTGAATTAAACAATATTATGCCAAATTATTGGATTGCACAATAAATACGTCAGCAGAGTTAACAAATCGACTGTAAAAACACAAACAAGCAAATTGACTGTAAAATCTCTACGTGTAGACTGGAGATGTGCGGAGTTGAAGTCAGGCACACATGATTATTTGGAAGCCCTGCCCCCTTCTCAAGGGCTGGCAATCAGTTAATTAGAAAATGTAGCTAGTTTTTAGAGATGATATGCTGTCCGTGTTTATACAGTCGATGAGTTAATGTATCTTGGGATCCTGATCAGCTCCTGGGTGAAATGCAGAAAAATTAAATGATCATATTTGAGCTTGGTTTATTGATTAATTGAAGCTTTTCTGAAACTTTTGATAAACAAATAGCAAAGGCAGGACTTAGGATCGCAACTGATTCTCCATGCTGCTCTAATCAGTCATTTTTCTTCCAAATCTTCTTTGGGGAAATCTTTTCAGTTTTTTCATATTGTTTCTGAAGTGATTCTGTTTGGACTTCTCTTTCTAAGCGCTTTTTACGTTTCTCACTAAAGGAAGTTAAGGAAGGCAGCACACTTGGAGGTGCATAGGGAAGGCGATGGCTCTAGCACTACTGATAACACACAGGAAGGGGCACCGCTCTCCCCGGGCTCTGCCACCACTCACAGTCTTGCTGCTTTCTTCAGAGATTTCTGGCATAATATCTTTAAATTGGGGTGTGTATTTTACCCTTTAAGATTACATGTTATGTCTGCATGGCTGCAACATCACTTGTCTGTCAATATTTATTTTAATTCTTTACATTTTCACATATTTCTTGTTGATTAGAGCTTGATTTAAGAATACTGTTGTAAGAACTGAACTGAAAAATTTCCTCACATTTTCAATGTAACTAAGTTGATTGTGAGGGGAAGGTGATATTGCAGCTTTTTTTCCCCAGGATTATTGCTTACTTAAGCTGGGACACTCCTTTTAGAAGCAGTCTGGCTCATCCCATTGCCTCTTAGATCTTGGAGTCACGTACACAAAGAACTGTCACTGGCAGTTTAGAATTCATGAAAAAAAAAAAAAAGAAAAATTTTGCAGCTCCTGAAACCTGATCAGTTGATATTATTTTTCAATTTAATTGATATATAAATATCTTCAATGTATTATATTCTGTAATTTCTCACCACATAAACTTGTATCACATACCATATGTGCTTTTTTTTAATCCAAGAACTGAGAGACGCCCTGAGCTCGGCTGCTTTGTCACAGAATGGTCCAGATGTTCCAGTAATGTTTAGCATTAATCTGTTAACACCTACAGCAGTTCACAGAGCCTTAATATGTAGTTTTATTCTTAGACTTTCTTTAATAATGTTGTCAAATAGGACAGTAAGTCTACACTAGGGGTGTAACACAGTATGAATCCATTTATCTTTTTAAATGGAAAACAACGGAATAGTGATCTGCAGTGTATACTGCATTGTAAAAGTATTCACACGCACGCGCACACACACACACACACACACACACACACACGGCTTTTTACCTAATTTGTTACATTACAACCTGTAATTTATATTTTTGTATGTGAACAGAAGTGGTTAAATTGGTGAAGGGAAA
>JBCNYG010000022.1:22442296-22464977 GCA_039654305.1 Porochilus rendahli | reverse complement strand
AACACCAATCTCACCAGGACGCATGATCTGCATCTTTATGCTATGGATATAGAAGGGGACATAGTCAGCACACACACACACACACACACACACACACACACACACACACACACACACACACACACACACACACAGACCAGTAACACATACTGTCACAATGGTTTTCATTCAAAAAGAAGGCTTTCGCTAAAAATACTTTCGTAGACCTCCCCCTTCACCTTGCCTCTGAGGGTGTTATTAAAAGTGACTCGATCCCCAGGTAGCTTTTGATGCTGCTGCCATCAGCTCAGGATGGAGAATGTCTGCATGTGCAATAAAATCTGAGAAAAATGAAAACAAATGCATATATTGACCAGCTCCGTTACAGATGTCGATAGTATTACTTCTGATAGTATAAATTTTTTTTTCAATTTTTTTCTCCCTGCTGTGATAGGGAGACAAAAGGACACGATGCAAAAAAGTTCCGGTTTTAAAATTCAATGTGCACTCAGGAAGTTAAGACTGGTGGAAATAAAAAATATGTTTTTTCCAATTTCGGCATCAGCATATCAGTAAAACAAGAATATAAAAAAAGAACGTGGCCTTACAGTTGATTTTGGTAAAAAATACAAAGGCGAAAAACTGTGTTTATATGCAGTTCCAGCAAGAATAAATGACTCTCCAAGTGCTAGCTTAAGGTAACAAAGAAAATTACAACCACAACTCACATCTTACCAGCACTATAGTTGTGGTCATTTTACCTGCAATTAGGATTGACGTCACTCATGCATCCTTTGTGTTTCACTAATTAAGTAAAAAAACAAAAAACAAAAAAAAAATTCCCAAAACCATTGGTGAATTAGCTTTGCTAAACGTCTTTTATGTTGGCATGGGTATATGAATGTGAATCCACTGGTGATCCTTAAAGGCGTTTAGTCACCAGTTGCACAAACTTAGTTCGGTCACAAAAGTGAACTTTGCTTAGGCCATGAGAAAATTTCACATCCGTCATTAGGAAGAGAGTGCTTTACAATCAGAGTCAATCTTAGAGTTATTTTTGCCATCCATACTAAAACAACAAATAATAATTAACTTCTTCCAACAGACAATGTCTTGAATCAAAACTTTTATAAGTTTGGGCTTTACAAATCGGAATATGGCTTTGAGGAAGCCAAATGTGTGCTGCTCTACTCTTGGAAGGCAAATGCTTTGACCAGATCATCCCATTAAATCACAGAAAGGCTCAGTAAAACAGGCACAATCACATAATAGATGGAGAATGATTTGTTTTCTACAGGGCAGGGTCTTAAAAAGAGCTGCATGTACTGTATATGACTGACTCTGCATCTGCCAGTCATTTACTCTCACTTGAGTTAAGATGAAGAGAGATTTCGGATGGAGAATGACCAGTCCCTAGTGCGCATGCCAAAATGGTGGAACATTTTCTTAATTGCTGTATTCAGTCTAGTCTAACACAACACAATGACTTATAATAGTGATTGATGATATATATTTGTGTAATAGGTAGGCCTGGTCCTCCTGGAGGGGTGCGTGTAGAGGAGATTAGAGACACATCAGTAAAGTTGGCTTGGAGGCTGGGGTCAGATCATGGTAGTCCACTTATCCAGCACATTATTCAAACCAGAGACTTCTACTCTCTGGACCCAGAGGATTGGAAAACTGCAGTGACATGTGAGTCCACTAATAGTTGACACAATAAAAGTTTATAGAGCAATATTTGATACATAGCATTGTGCATGTGCATGAACAATGGCAATGTGAATGCCATTATACCATTATATTATATCATATACTGCAGTGGAACTTAGCTCCATCTACGTGATTAAAAGTGACATCCACTAGAACTTGTCAGAGCCAAAATATGCCAGGTCATCTGGTTTTCAAGGGTACACTGGGATGACAAATACACTGTTGATCTCTGTCTCTCTTGTTGGCTTTTATCAAGTGTCTTAAATTGAAAACTTTTTTTTTAAATTTCAAAGTATTGTAACCTTAATTTTTTGGAGACTTGCAAGTCAAAACAACGGCAGGCTGTGTGCAATACTATTTGTATCACTGTTATACAGACAGTCTGAAACCTTTTAAATAATGACAGAAAAGCGTTCCTAAAAAATGTTCATTCTGCCAGACACGTTGATTTAGGGTCTGTCCTGTTTAGCTCCTGTGTTCCTGGATGGAAATTCTGAGACAGCCAAGGTCACTGAGCTGTATCCTTGGATGGAGTATGAATTTCGTGTATATGCCATCAATGATCTGGGAGCAGGAGAGTGCAGTGTGCCCTCCATCAAAATTAAAACCTGGGATGCCAGTAAGTTGGCATGAGCAGATTTGTGTTACTTCATGAAGCATTATTAAATTCTTTATATTGTTCAGACTATTTTCATCTGCTTTTGAAATAGGTTTAACCAGCTTCATTTATTTTCAGTTCCCACCATGTCTCCCACTGATGTAAATGGTTATGTAGCTTTTAACGGAGAGCTCATAGTGACCTGGACAGTAAGTCTAAATATTCTACAAAATACAAAGCATGTAATTTCTTTAACATTCCTTGATATGGTAATAATATTCAGCAGTCTTTTCAAATCAACATTTTCATCATGTTCTGATGTCTTTTCCAGCCCATGAAGCCCCAGTATTTTTTTGGTAAAAACTTTGGCTATGTAGTAGGTTTTAAGGCCCATGAGGACTACGAATGGAAGTGGTCAACAGTAGCTGACCCAGAGGCAAGACGCTATGTCTACAAGGATGGCATTATACCCAACACTGAGATACAAGTAAAAGTAAAAGGTTACAACAACAAAGGAGAGGGACCATACAGCCTGACCACAGTGGTGTACTCCTCTGAGATCGGTGAGACATGACGCAACATGATAATCAAAATTTCAGTATTCAGGGCAATTAAAAAAAAAATTGGATAATAAATGGTGTTCATTTCAAGGAAATCCAGCAAGCTATGAAACTCAACTTAATAGATTTTAGAGATCAGGATTATACTTTTATAAAATTTCCATAATACTAATAATAAAACAATAAAATTACAGATCCTCCTCTTCAATACTGCTGAATAGACTTTCCCGGGTAGGCTGAGGAGTGTGATTCCATGATAGTTGGAACACACCCTCCGGTCCCCATTCTTAACAAGGGGAACTACCACCCTGGTTTGCATCAATGACAGCTCAATAGCTGTCTAATAATTTTATTCATTTTTGCATAAATTTGACCGAAAATCATCAGATTTTCACACAACTCCAAAAAGTAGATAAAGAGAACTCAGTGAAATTAATGAGACAAAAATATTTTACTTGGTCATTTACTTATTGATAACTGGGTTATCAAAGGACCATTGCTGATTTTTGTCAAGAGTAGGCTGCATTGCCATCAGCGTGTTTCTGCCCTGCGATGGCCAAATATGTAGCTATACTGTGGAACTTAGCATATCTTGCATATTATCTTGTAAAATGGCTGCCATGTTGGATTCCTGAAAGGCCAGAACTGTTCTCAACTAGCTCTCAAGCTAGCACTTTTTTTCTTAAACTTTACGCAACCCACAAATGAGTATTTCTGCCAAATTTCATGCTTGTATCATCAAACAAACGATTGTTTAGCTTATCTGTTCCACTGATTGTGAGTGCAGATGGAGAAACATTTATGGATAATTAACAGCACTGTTTTATTCATACTGTACTTTTACTAATGCTAAAAAATGGACTTTTGTTTTATAATTATTGTTTTTCAGAAACTGTCAGATAAACATTTGATTAGCAATGTTTCATGTTTGCAGCCCCCACGCAGGCACCGCTGGATGTTTATGCCCGACAAGTGACCTCCACCGAGGCGCTGGTTTGGTGGTTGCAAGTGTTTCAGGTTCCTCCCCACTGGGTAGATGGCTACCAGGTATGCTTGCAACTACATGCTCTTGAATGAAAATTTGAAAAAGTATACCACTTTCTCTTTCTCTGTTCTGTAATCAAGATGATGATGATGGTGATGATAAATGGTAATTATTTCACAAAATGTCAACATTTACCCAGCATACAAAATCCCATGTTTTGTAGTTGTAAAACCAAATTGTGCACTGGATTTCAAAGTAATTAAGTTAAAAAATCAGTAATGAAAAAGTAATAATGCTCATAACTAACTCAATTGCCAAAATCTCAAAGTATGTTACGTATGAAATACACAAAAGCATACATATAATAAGATACGAATTAAAACACCCCAAAAAACGAATCTAAAGTGGACAAATCTTCCCTTACTAACATCTATGAAAATTATGCAATATTTAACAACTCATTGACTTATAAATTATGAAATTTGAGAATTGCAGATCAATTTCAAAAAATCCTAATTAAATACAAAGTCCAACATGCTTATCTAAAACAAAAATAACAATAAAGCACTGACTGCATTAACTTCCTCTGGGTACTCTGGTTTCAAAGTCAAAAGACATTAGGCTAAATGGCTGATGCCTACAGATTAAGGTCCCACAGAATCAAAGTGTTGATGCGAACAGTTAACATATCTTTCCTTGCCTAATAAAGCCGTGTCTGCTTACTGTATAGATTCGCTACTGGAGGAAATACGATGACAACGAGGCAGCAGCATCTCGCATTATTGTGCACAGCTCAGTCAACCAGACTCGTTTGGAGAACATGCGGCCTGACTCACACTACCTTATTGAGGTGCGTGCTTATAATGGAGCCGGACTTGGACCACCCAGTGAGCACTGTGAAATGTTTACCAGGAGACCACGTAAGCATATCATTGAATCCTTGGCTATTTACACACAACATAAATTACATAGGGATGGCACCGTAGTAGTTATCACATCTTCTTTACAGCAAGAAGGACTTGGGTTCAAGTCCTGGCTGGGTTAAGGGCATTCCTGTGTGAAGTTTGCATGTTCTTCTGTGCCCGCATTGGTCGCCTCTGAGTGCTCCAGTTTCATTCCACAGTGGACGGTTCCAGAGTGCTTCACAAGTGTTGCCCTGTTAAACAGTAAATGGCTGTTCCAAATTTGGAAAAACTAAGTGCCCCTTAAGTCACTCAAAACATATGTAATTTGGTAAAAAGTGAAATTAGACTTGAGAGGAAAGATGGAGCAGGAGATTGACAGGTGGATCGGTGCAGCCTCTGCTGTAAAGCTGAGCTTGTACCGGTCCATCGTGTTGTAGAGGGAGCAGAGCCGGAAGGCAAAGCCCTTAATTTACCAGTCGATTTATGTTTCTACCCTCACCTATGGTCATGAGCGTTGGGTATGGACTGAAAGAACGAGATCGCGTGGCTGAAATGAACTTCCTTCGCAGGGTGGCAGGTCTCTCCCTTAGAGATAGGGAGGGAAGTTCTGTCATCTGGGAGGAGCTCAGAATAGAACCACTGCTCCTTGAGGTGGCTCAGGCATCTGATTAGAATGCTTCCCAAACGCCTCCCTGTTGTGGTAGTTTGGGCATGTCCAGCCAGAAAGAGACCCCGGGGCCAACCCAGAACATGGGGACTACATCTCTCGGCTGGTCAGGGAACGTCTTGGAGTCCCCCTGGAAGAGCTGGAGTAAGTGGCTGGGGAGAGGGACGACTGGACCTCACTGCTTAGACTGCTGCCCCGCGACCATGTTATTACATTTGTCATGTCTGACTGAGAGTTACCAACCTTACTAAATATAAACATCAGTTAAATACCACTTTTATAAAAATGTAAAATTTCCTAAAAGGTCTCAACACACAGCATACTGCAACTTAAAATATATTCCAGAAGATCTTAGGAAAAAAGTCATTGAAATATATCAGTTAAAAATGTGGTTGCAAATTAGTCTCTCTCACCACCACAAGATTCACATGGAAAAAACTTGGAACAGTTGAAGATTTGCCCAGGAGAGGTGGTCCTACAAAAAGTACTGCAATAGCACAAAGAAAACTCATCTGAAAAGCCATAAGAAAGCCAGAAGAACATCCAAGGAGCTGCAGGATTCTTTCAGCTCAGTTCATGTCACTGTTCTTGATTCCCCCATTAGAAACTCACTGGGCATAAATGATAGCTATGGGAGAGGGTAGCCATGGCACCTTGATTACACTAAACACTTTTATGCTCTATGGACTGGAAGACCATGCTCACAGTTAAACACAGGGGTGGTAGGGTGAGAGAGTAGGAATTCTCTTCTGCTCTTCGGCCTGGGTGGCTTGCCATAATTGAGTGAATGATGAGTGACAACATTGAGAAGAATGAGAGCAAGTCCACCTCTGAATGGCTGAAAATAATAAAATTAGGCTTTTTGGAGCAGCTTAATCAAAAATATTGTGGCGGGATCTGAAGAGAGCAGTTCATAGTTGAAAGCCCTAAATTAAAACCATTCTGAAGAAAGAAGTCTACCAGAAATTTTCCATAGCAACGAGAAAGCCTTATCTTCTCTCAGTAAATTTGTTGGATTGCAGGTGTTGCTGCTTAAGTTGACAAAAAGTGTTGACTTTAGGAAGTAAATATTTTTTCCACATGGGTGTTATACTGTAGGTTTGGTGAGTTTTTACACTTCAGTATTTTCAGGGTCATTTGAAAACTGTTTTTTGTTCATTCGGCTTGTCTTTTGTATTATACCAAATAGGTTTAGAGATCAGAAACAACTTAGTTTTACAAATAAACAAGACAGGGGCAAAGACTATTTCATTGCAATGTAATACTAATAATTGTGTCTTCACAATTTATGAATTTTCCAGCTCCTAGTCGACGTCTAAGAGTATACAAATATGTCAACTTTAACCGCAAGTGGCTGTATATCTACTGGGATCACATCTACAACTATTGGAACGAGTCCTATGTGGAGGGATATAAGGTGTGTTTTCTATTAGAACTGAAGTTGTGTTAAATTTGCTGTAGCTACATTCATGCTGAAAACTAGCAGGAATCACCAACATTTCTATTTGATGTAAGGATAACTAAATGTTTGGATAATTTTTGTCATTTAATTTACTTCTACTGCATGTATCCACTTCCAATATACATACAGTAAGAAAAGAAAGATAAATGTATCATGATTTAAAAAAGGCGCTTAAAAATAAACAATAAGATAACAGGTACTGAGACAAAAAACAAGCAAACAACAATACATGACCAAAATAATTAAGGTAAGCGGTAACTGGAAAATTTGGTGGGTGTTCTAAGTGTGCGATATCCCTTCTGGATGCTGTTTTGATCTAGAGATGATCAAGAGATCTAAAGTTCATTTCACAGGGCACTCACTAGTAAATATCAAATGTCTTTTTTCTTCTACCAGTTTATTTTAACTGAATACAAAGGCTTCCCAGTGAAACCACCCCAGCCCACGGGCGAATTATCTTTAATTTACCTGTTTTACTTTTTTGGGTTCTGTGTCTGTTCACAATAACAATAATTAAAGCTCAAAGAAGCATTCAACAGGCCTTCGCAATCTGGCCTATTGGGGGAGTGGCATCTGTGTGGCACCTGTGGAGTTATTGCATGCTGTGTTGTCTTAATATTAGATTCACCAAATCTGAAGTCAATCTGATACAGTGTCTTGTGTTAGTTTCTTCAAGAATTACCATTTCAAAATGACAAGACCCATGTAGATGTGCTCAGATCAGAGCTCTCATAAATGAAACATGTCAAGGTGGGGCCAAATTACACAGTGTTTTTGAGCTATAGGAACAAACTCTTCCATGGAAAGACATCAAAACTGCCATAGCATCATTTGAAAAAAAATTACTATATGTTTTAATACAACAATTAAAGTTTTGGCACTTTTCTGGTCAAATTTGGGGAGGATCTAGTCAACCTGGTAGGAGCAGTACATCACAAGATAGAAAATGTTTAATTTCCTCTTGTCAGTAGGTAGCGCTATTGCAGTGAACACATATTGGCATGTTGATGTCTTCAGGCAACATACTTATAAAACGTGAAGTTTGGAGAGGATTGAACAATGTATATTTAAGTTACAACAGCTTCCTCTTTCATAACACCACATAAAAATTTGCCACAGTGCCACAGACACACCTTACAATGAATTCTAAAAAGCTTTGCAATTTAACACAACAAAGGAGTTTACATGTTATCTGCTCAACTTGAGGGCAAAATCAAAGATTAAAATATGTGAATGAGCAAACATCAAAGCACAACTTCCACCTCAAAAATGTTTTTTGGGAAATGATTTTGGGTTGAATCACCACAACTTTTGGAACTACGTACACATACAAATATAACGTGTGTTTTTGTTGCAGTCGTCTGTTGCCAGTATGTGGCACTTTGACCATTCTTGATCTTTTTACAGTAGTAGATTCAGAATCAAAATCTTGTAATACCTTGGAAGTTTGGGCCAGATTATAAAATGTGCAAGAGAGGAATGACCTCTTCCTGTTTGTTTGCAACTCTGGTAAAATTGGCCACACTCTCACAGTCACTCGGTAAGACGAAAGCTCAAGCTTTTGATAAATTTTGGTCTCCTACTTGTCTTGACTAAGTTGAGCAAATTTCAAATCGACAGGGCAAAAACTCTAGTAACAGTGAGACCATTTATAGCATGTGGAAATCACCAAAAATGACCATAAATTGCAACGTTGACCTAACATGGCTAGGATGCTTAAAATCTGTGAAATTTGGGACAGCTTGAATAATGTATGTTCAAATTACTTCCTGTTTCATGAGACATCAGAATCTGAGATGCCTCCACAGATAAAAACTCAGGCTTTTGACAACTTTCAATTCTCCTCAAGTCTACACCCCACAGCTCCATATTGGAGTTGATCAGATCAATTCAGTAGAGTGAGTTTGTTCATATGAAGCATAAACAATGACAATTAATGAATTTGTTAGTTTGCTCAATTACTCCTGGTTCATTAAAAATGATGTAGCATATATACAGTCCAAAAAAATTATTTGTGGTGAATTTATTTTTTATTTATTGAACAGAAAATTCATCAAACAACACACACCTTATAAAGGTTA
Organism: Porochilus rendahli; assembly: GCA_039654305.1. NCBI lineage: Eukaryota > Metazoa > Chordata > Actinopteri > Siluriformes > Plotosidae > Porochilus > Porochilus rendahli. Next base: position 22,456,030 of record JBCNYG010000022.1, on the reverse strand, counting down.
AATAAACTATGTATTGGATCCGCAAGCAAAACATAACTTTGCACACATCTCAGAAGAAATTCTTTTCTACTCCTCTTTACAGATCCTTGCCAAATCCTTAAGATTTTAAGGCTGCTGCTTGGTTCTGGTGGAGGGAAGGTTCAACATGACTTTAAAATACATTGTTATGTCCATCTTCCTCTCAAGTCATCCTGTAACCTTAGTTGAGAAACAGTCCCAAAATGTAATGTTTTCATCTTTATGCTTGATGGTGGGAATGGTGTTCTTGGGGTCATAGTCAACATTTCTCTCCTTCTAAACACACCAATCAAGTTGATTCCTCAAAAAGCTGGCATATGGTTTCATTTGAACAACTCATATTCTCCCTTGTCTTCTGCTAATTATTCTGGATACAGACGGGCCTGGACATTTGCCTTTACCCCATAAGGTAAGGATGAGACCATATGAGATAGTCTTGTAGTCCATTTTAGCCTTAAGCAGGTCTACAGTCTTGTCCCTGATGTCCTTTGACTTTTTGATGATGGGGAGTTTGGAATAGAAGAGGCTGGTTCTGTGGACAGAGATCTTTAATACGCATAATGAGCTGAAATTAGGAGTAGTTTCTTGTGAATGAAAGTGGTAGGGATAATCTGTGTACATAATGGGCACATGACCAGTCTGTGTGAGCCAGAATTCTTGCTGGTTGTTGTGGGATCAAATACTTATTTGACTTAACACTAACTTAAAACTATTTTATAACCTTTATGTAGTGATTTTTTTCCTATATAATTTATTGATTTTCTGTCCCACTCTGTTAAAATAAACCTGCCAAAAAATAGACAGAATTCAATGAATCTGGATTAAAATCTGACTTGTATGGTTTTTTTTTGGAAGAAGTTAATTGCAACAATTATTATAATAATTAATAATAAATAATACTAATTAACCATTAGTGTGCTGTTCATTCTTTATCTTCCTGGCTATTTAGATTTTGTTCAGGAAGGAAGGGGAACGCTATGGGAAGCTATACACCACCGGCAGGCACTACATTGAGTTCCCCATGCCTTTGACAGGAGATTATGTCGTAGAGATACGGGCTCGTTGTGAAGGAGGAGATGGTCCAATATCACAGATTCGGGTGCAAGGTGTGCTCAGAATACAATTTAAGTTTTATAATGTCTTTTATTTTCACTCTTTCTTGTATCAAAATCTTGTAACCAAGTTCAGCAAAAGTCTGTGCTACAAACATATTTGTTTGAACAACATGATTTTTAAAGGAAAGTAAAAAGTTATATTTTTAAGCTGATATCCAATATAATTTCTTCCTCTACCTTTCACAGGTGCAGCCATCATAAACTCTCTGTCTATCTGCACTGTAACTTTGCTGCTGCTGGTGATGGCCTGCATGAACCTGGACCTTTAGGAGACTCTTCGTTCCTTAGCTGTGTCAAAACGATTCGGCAAATGTGTAGTTTGTTTATTTCATGATAAAATATTACATGTATATCCTATAACCTTCCTAACGTGTAGATCAAATTAAAACCAGTTTTAAAGCCATAGTGGTGTTATAGATGAGTCGACATAGGCCCCCCAGGGGTTGGAAGAGGGCACAAAAGGTACGCATTACCCCTCTCCACAGCCCAGGGACAAATGCAAAGGGATTTGTGTTTATTTGAAGTCAAATTTGGAAAAAGTCCCCTACTTCCAGAATGCTTAATGGTTGGCTTGAAAAGACATAAAAGTTTATATTTTTAAGCAATATTAATAAGTAGATGATTCTGCAAGGTGGAAAAAATCTAATTATTTGTAAAAACAAATGATTGTTTTTATATGCTTATTTAAAATTGTGTTCACGAGGAAATTTTTATTGTCACACAGCTACACGGCAAGGATGGAGACAGAAACACTTTGCAGATAAACAGGTCTTTATTGAGGATGCAGTCAAAATGAGATACACAGTCTGAGTAACAGTGGGCAGGCTAGGGTCAGATGGAGAAAAAATTCAATATAGGCAAGGCAGAATCAGAAACCACACAATAGGCAAAGTTCAAACACAGGATAACAGTATCAATGGCTAAGCATAAAATTTTAGACAGGAGAGCAAACTATGGTCATATACAACAGGGCAAACAACACCTTGGCACACACTGCAAAACAAAGGTAGAATACATTGCATTTGATCAAGAACCAGTATATCTTTATCTAGTTGATATATAGATATATCAGCGTGAGTGCTGACAGATGTACTGCGGTCATGTGACATGGAATGTGGTCTGGGTGGTCACTCATCGATGGTCACTCATTGATGGCTGGGGCATCCGTGGCTTGAGCGTTCCACGGTAACAGTGGTGGATGAAAGTTTAGGACACACCAAAGGGGCGTGAGACCAGTGGTGGAGGCACAGGGAGTTCTGGGTGTACTCAGCCCATAGGAGAAAAGATAAAGACTTAGTCTTATCAAAATGCAGTTTTTAAATGAAGGTTTTTTTATTAAGTAGTTTTATAAAAACTAGTAGTGGTTTAGAAGGGAGTAGGGGGTAGTGTACTTCCAATTACCTGCTCTGCCATCATCTCCACCCATTGCAGGGTCTTCCTGTCCTCTGCAGTATAGCTGTTGAACCACACTGTACAGCAGTAGGTCCTGAGGTTCTCAATGGCAGAGCAGTAAAAGTTTGTCATTTAGGGATTGGAGCAAACTGGCTTGTCGGAGCTTTCTGAGGAAGTACATCCTTGTTGTGCCTTCCCCACCTGGTGAGAGTTGTTTGTGGTCCAGGTGAAGTCTAAAATCCTTGAAGAAGTCAATAGTGAGGTGGGAGCAGGGGTTTTACTTCATCTTGGACCACCAGGACTTGCACTGGAGCAGATTATAGGTTCTAGCAATGCTGGTGAAAGCTGAGCAGTGTGGGCCCAAATGAAGAGGCGTGACCATAGGGTGGCACATACATAAGGTTTTACACTCTATGGCATTTACAAAGTACCTAGCTGGGAGAATTGATTTAGACTGTGGAGGCTCCTAGTTCTTATTAAACTGATAGGAGAGGGCATCAGCTTTGCTGCTCTGAGAGCCTGGGCAACATGACACCGTAAAATCGAACCTGGAAAAGAATGTGGCACAGTGGACTTGCATGGAGTTGAGTCTCTAAGTAGTGCAGATGTATTCCAGGTTCTTATGATCAGTGTATACAATGAAGGTGTGTTGGGCCCCCTCCAGTCAGTGCAGATACGGTACGGATACAGAGAATAGTTGGTGAAAAAAAGGTAGCACCTAAATAGCCACATACAGTATTGTTCAAGATTTGGGGCAAACCAAACTGAATAGTAAACCTGAATTACCCGAATCAGTGAACCACAAACTCCAAAGAAGTTATCATTTTCTTCTGTATTAGCTAAGAAAACACAGTAAACTGCAACTATTACCTAATGTGTTCACTAGATCACTTAAATAACTACATGTAGGTTTAGTATGATTTCAGGTGAACTCATCTTTTAATGTGTCACGTTGTCAATATTGAAGTAAAGAAAACTGGACCAAGAAACCAGCCATAGCCTGATAGAATGTTCAGCCCATCATCGGTCACCCTGAAAATCAGCTGATAAATCTCACATACAGTATTTCTGATTCGGAGTCCCTAGCATATTGTTTATGTATGTTTATAATCCCTATGATTCTGGTGCAGGTAATTAGGACACACAAATGTCCATAAACATACATAAAAAAATAAAGCTATCTGTGCATGACCAGTGGCAGATTTCCTCACAGTACTGATGTTAGATTGCTGTGCTAAGCAACAATGCAGACAATGCAGCATCTGGTCTATCTTTTCTTGTTCAGTAATTATTGAAGCTTGATTTTATGGTCTCCCTGCATTCAAATGGCCATAACTTTGGAACCCAATAAGACATATAATAAGTGTGTAAAGAAATCAGAAAAATCTGAGGGGGTCAGGTGGGTATCATTGGTTGAAATTTAATAGAATGACCCAGGTTTCTGTTATGTAGACATGGCATGCAATATGTCTCCATCAATTCATCTCACTAAATATTTCATCAAATAACTACTGTTGTATTAACTTTAACATTACAAAGATAATTATACGGTGTGTTCAACTTCAAGGATAGCTCATTCAGAATCAGCAATAAAGTCTTGCAGGTCATCTAATGTGACTTTTTTGTCATACTTTCCTGTGGGAGCATAATACAATTAAACCAATAAAAGCACAACTTCACTGGTGTCCTGTGGCACTCAAAATCTAATCTGCTTCCAGTGGATTTTTGGCAAGCAACCACGTCTTGTACTCTGCTTTTGCTAGCAATGTAGCTTATTCATAGATATCAAATGTAATAGGCTGAACTCTATTAGCAGCACTGTTTGAGTTGGAACTTTGGGTTGCCATCTGATAGGTGTTACTCACCCTTAGATATAGTCTACAGCAGCACAAGTACTGAGAAGATTAAATCTATTTTTTTCCATCAGCCCAGGGCCACAGTGCTTAGTAGTAAAGAACTTCATGAATGGGTTCTTGAGAAACAAAGGATCATCATTTCACTATGTGATAATTGTATACAGGCCCCAAGTTATAAATATTTTGGGGCAGCACAGTGGCGTAATGGAAGATCAAGGCTCGGTGAGGATGTTTTTGTGTGCATATATGCATGTAATAGAATACAGTATGTATAAACCATATAAAACTTGTGCGTATATATCATGTACTTACACTCACTCATTTAATAAAACAGCTTAATCCTACTAGGGCCACAGGAGGCTGGAGGATAAACAGACCATCACATGGCCAACACACACACACAACCATTTACACTCACACCTTGGAACATTATAGAACAACCAATTAGCCTAATGTGTTTATCTTTGGACTGTGGAAGGAAACCGGAGTACCTGGAGGAAATCCGCACAATTACAAGGAGAACTGCATGCAGAAAAACAGTGACCGAAGATAGGATTTGTACCCGGGATCTTCTTGCTGTGAAGTGGGCATTCTTATCACTACGCCACAGTGCCACCAAAAACCATGTTTCTTATATAATCGTGATGCAGTTCCCTGCTTAAAGAGGACCCTGGGACAGACTGTCAGTTGAACGACACATCGTTTTATTACTTCCATCAATCATACAAATAAAAAGGACAACAAAAACACTACTTACTCTTTCTCTCAGCTTGGCCACAAGCTTGTCCGGCAGGAAATTGAAGAAAAGATGAACAAAACTGCAGCTCTCTGTTCTCCCCTTTCTATCTCCTGCTCACTGAAACCACACAACCTGATTAAAACACACATTTACTACAGGTGTTTCTGCTTAGTCACTCCGCCCCTGGCCTCGCCTCTCTTTCACAGACCTGATTGACCATGCTCGGGCTGCCACAAACACAAAGTGCTGGTGAGTAAACATCTTAGTATATTACCATGGTCATGAAAAAACACCTATAATCAGGTTCACATGAGTCAGTGGTGATACAGTAAATGTGCATGAAATCACATAATTATTTGAGCACAAATGAGTTATTTATTTATGATTAGATTTGATTAAACATTAAGTAATAATTCCATAAACTAATCTGTTTGTTGCTGTATGTTAAGTTTGCTTCTAACTAACAGCTTATAATATACTGACATATTAAAAGTAAATAAACACCATCATTTTGAATCATAATCAGAGTACTTTATTGATCCAGGAGGAAATTGTGTGCACACAGTTGCTTCATACCAAGTAAAGAAAAAAAAAGATAAAGATAAAAGCCTCAATAGGAAAAATTACAAATAAATATACTTGTATATTTTAATAATTTATGCATGGACATTAGGGGGGTTGAAAATAATCATTACATCAATACATCACCATGAGGATATGGATGATGCAGTGAATGCATAATCGATTATAGCCAGCTGGACAATAATGCTTTAAAGTTCTAAATAATTTCCTGTTAGAAGTTAATGCCAAGCTCTGTGAATGGCTGGAGCATGATTCCATGTTGTGAAGCTGTTTAAATCTCCAATCAGACATGAAAAGGAGGTTCCATAGAGCAGTTTGTGAGTTAGCACTTGACTTTCTGTTTAATGGAAGCAGCACAGCGGAACAGCGGTAACTCACAAATACCAAATGTTACCCCAATCCAACATGGAGAAATCAAGTAGCTGACCAACTGACCAAAGCCTTGCCAGCCACGTGTCACTACACTTGCACAAGACTGTGGTATCTCGGTGATGCATCTGAGGGACCATTTCCGTCCAGCAACACCTTGCAATTCCTTGTACTCACCGCAACCACATCAGTGCTCAGAGAAGAAGGTATCCGGTCGTTTAGGGCAATGTATGTATGGTCCTGACAGATCACTGGCGGGGGCTCTTGTCATCAGTGGGGCAGACCCATTCAAACGGGAATTCTCCTCATTGCACCTGGTGTAATGTCATCCTTAGTGATGACTCATGATACCTACTGTTTTACAATGATTGGAGGCGATGTGGTGAACGGTATGCAGATCTGTGTCTTGTGCAGGTTGATCGTTTTGGTGGTGGGTGCGTGATGGTGTGGGCTGCTATAGGCTTCACTTGGAAGTCTCCATTGGTGTTTGTTGATGAAACACTGACAGTGCAGTCCCCTTCTTGTTCCAACATGACTGCGCACCAGTGCACAAAGAAAGGTCCATGAAGACATGGATGAGTGAGTTTGGCATGGAAGAACTTGACTGGCATGACCTCAACCTGATAAAACACCTTTGAAATGAATTAAAATGGAGACTGTGAGCCAGGCCTTCTCATCCAACATCACTGTCAAACCTCACAAATACATTTCTGGAAAAAAATTCCCATAAACGCAATCCTAAACCTTGTGGAAAGCTTGCCCAGAAGAGCTGAAGCTGTTATAACTGCAAAGGGTGGACCGACGTCATATTAAACCCTGTGGATTAAGAGTGGATGTCACTTAAGTTCATATGCGTGTGAAGGCAGATGAGCGAATACTTTTGGCAATTTAATAATAATAATAATAATAATTATTATATATATTGGTCTAGGTTTACAGAGGAAATCATTACAACTAGGTTTTGGTGTTAACACTAACATTTTTATTTACCCCTTTTAAAATATGTATCTGGTCTATTTGAGTGGGAAAATACCAAACATAATGAATTTACTCAAAGGCAACCCCCCTGTACATACCACTTAAGCTCAGGACCCCCAGAAATAGCATTTCCGTCTAAAAACTAACACCTGAGTATGAATAAAATTTTAAATTCAATCATGACAATTAGTTTAATCATACAAACTATATTAACTGTGATGTATATATAAGCAATTAACATAAAAGTATTAAAAATACAAAGCTTGTGGTAAAATATTTGAGTTTAAAAGTGCGTAATTAGAGAATCACATGGGTAACACATGCACTTTCTGTCAGTAATACTGATCCAGTATTGTATTCATTGCTTCATTAGAGTCATCCAGGGTAACCTTTGCACAGGAAGTGATATTTCTCAAATACAGATTTACAGCATTAGATGGGATTGACAGCTTCGTATAATCCTTTATGAGGCAGAAGAGATCACTGGTTTTTGGCAGTGAAAGAGATATGTCACAAGCATAGTGGACATCAAGGTAAAGGCATCTGAGCTTAGTGTCTTTAACTAAGTCACTGGTTTCGAATTACTGGATCCTGACCAAAAATATCAAATGACTCTTCAACTCGCTGGTTGACAGCGTTAGCTTTCCTGAATAAATTTTCATTCTGGTAGGTTTTTCGTGTCTGCATAAGGTTGACAAAGTCATCATAACGTTTACGAACATGTTTTTGATGTGCCTTGTGTGAATAGTAGAAAGGCTGCAGAATAGCCAGTGCTCCTGAAGCAGTTCTGCTACTAACTGAGCTGCTGCATCTCTTGATTGGTGTGCTTGACCAGCTTGCTTGGGCCTTAGGAGATACATTATATTCTGAATTACATCTTTGCATGTAGGTAGCATGCCATTTGGAAAGTCAGGTTTCTGAAAATAGTCTACAGCACCTAGGGTCTTTTTGGCTTCTGATCTTGTGAATGATATACCAGCAGCTTTTACTCACATGCAAACATAAACCTGTTACTATTACCAGTGTTAGTGCAAAAATACACATATAAATGCCATGTTTTGCCTTGTATTGCTTTCCACCAATAACAATCTTGCGAAAGAAGAAGCATCTCATACAATATAACAGATCATAACATAAGATCAGGTTTATAATTATTTCTGAAAAAGTAGAGAAATCCCACTCAAAAGATCAAAATAGTGATTCTTTCGACATGTGCAAAAACTTGTCTTCAGAGGGTATGTACAGGGGGTAAGCATAGTCAAAACCTTGACTTTTCATTATTCAGATTGACCCTTTACATGTTCTACCTCTTTAGTAACAGTCTAAATAACTGCACTGGCAATTCCCATTAAAAGGCCTTTTTCTGTCTGTACAGACTATGCACTTGGTCTGTTTCTCTTTATTTTTAGCACAGATGCACACATGCCACATATGGCTGCTTCTTGTAGTAAATGTAGAGAGGAGAGATGCTGCAAGAACAGAGATGCTGTCCAGTTAGTTCACAGCAATTCATTAAGTATTGGGGGATTAAAGCAGCTGATTGTCTCATTCCTTCATATTTTCTCCCTTCTAGACACAGCAGGAACGGATGTTTCTATCTTTAACCTGCCAAGACTTGCACATATACTCTTGCCAAACACACACTCACACACGCAGGCACACGCGCGGGCACGCACACACGCACAGGCGAGGCTGTCCCAAGGACATCTTGCACTTGAAGATACTCACACACACAGGCTCTCTCTCTCTCTCTCTCTCTCTCACACACACACACACACACACACACACACACACACACACACACACACTCTCTCTCTCTCTCTCTGGTTTTGTTGAGGTACATGTGCTACTTCTAAATACCTGTTATATGGATCCTTCTGTTTTCTCAATCCTATGATCCATCCTGAAGTGCAACTACTGGTTGAAGTTCTCATCTTAGAAGCCCCTCACTCCGATAATGTTGATCCATTTGGAGCTAAATATACACTCAGAAAATGTAAATATGACTTTTCACTGCTGGTGATATAAACTGTTTTACTGAAATGGATTAGGAATACAACTTCCATTACAGTTATATAACCATATATTCTTCATGTAGACTTCATGTTAAACTAAAGTGAAGTTTCTGTTACATGGTTTTTATTTTTATCTGGTTTCACCCAAATGAGGATGAGTTTCCCTTTTGAGTCTGGTTCCTCTCAAAGGTTTTTTCCTCATGTCGACTGAGGGAGTTTGTTCTCGCCACCCTCGCCACAGGCTTGGTCATTGGGGATGTGTAAGGATTATATAGAAATGTTTAAATCAAAGTTGTTTTACTGTTTAAAGCTCCTTTACTAGAATGGCAATTGTAAAAACACTATACAAATATAACTGAACTGAATTGAACCTAATACACCCACAGTTACATGAGGTTACATTATTTCAGTGTTTGTATCAACATTATAAGCAAGAGTAACATATTTACCCTCAAAACAGGCAATCATAGTAGCTATGCTAAACCAGATGAACCCTAACACCCCATTATTCTAGTACAAGACAGTGGAGGCATCTTAGACAATGTCAGGTGGTGATAGTTCAAAAACACATTCCAAACCCGTAGTTAAAAATAAGCAGAGTTCTATCAATCATGCAGACAATCAGAGGGAAAAGAGGAATTAAAACAAGAAGGTAGGTAAAAATCTAAATACTGCGAGCAAACGCAATACCAAAGGCATCGTATGCACTGGTAACAGGACACAGGAGCAATACTTCAAACGAAGTATTTACAAACAGCCGGAGCATGTAATAAGTGGAATGAGAGGCAGGTGTACGGAGCATATGACAGAATCGTGTGATGGGACTGACAACGGTCAGTGGAAAAGATAATAAAGAATACATAGGCCATGCATCATGTACTAGTAGGTACATTTTACATCAGATAAACATGATCAAATATTGTATTGTAATTTGTATGGGGATTTGGAACGCTAAGCCACATGCAGGTCAAGAATTAAGCATGACAATGATATAATAGTTAGTTTTACGAGTAATAGCGAGCAAAATGAGCCATAGATGGAATCTCTAGGTCTCATAGTAACTTAGAAATGTTTGTCTCAGTGGCTGACAGTGAATTATTAACATCTGGCCTTTTGCCACTACCGGAAGTTGCCTCTGATTTGCCCTGGTGGCCAACACTAACTCTGTTGGAATGCTGTTCATCATTGATCAGGGAGCTCAGATTAGTGTGATGCATGCTGGAAGTGTAGTGTGTGTCCTGAGTGTGCTGTAAGAAATCTACAACATCATATATGTTGAAGAGGGTAGATAGTACTTCCTCTGAAGTAAAGACACGCCATTTCCCCACAAGCTCTATTAACTTAACTTAGCTAATATTAGTGAAGAGAAAGATATAAGAGCAACAGTACAGAGAGAAAAAAAAAGAATAGAAAAACAGAATCACTGAAATGGTTAAAGGATCCTCCCGTCGTAAAATACTTGTAAACCCAAACAGGTGTAACTAATAACCCGTAATAATAACCTTCTCCACTGCACACCAAGCTAACTGGCTTGCACCTGTAATTAACTACAATCGTCATGATTACTTCAGCATAAAACAGCTATTCCTAGAGCCTTCCAGTGTTTGTAAGTGTAATCTAAAGAAATAAATCTACTGTGGGTGGCAAAGCACTATCAAAATATCTAGGTTAAAGCTGCGGACAGGCACAAATATGAAAATACAGAAAAAAAAGTCTGGATTCTAAGTAGATTTATTCACTGCCTAAAGGCAGCACTTCTAGATATCTTTACTGATATGTGTCTGAGGCTGGTGTTATAAAACAGCCCCGAAAGAAATATTTAAATAATTCTCCCCTGTGTTTATTGTATTCAGGCTGGAGCTAAAAAGAAAAGGTCAACACTGTTTTGTCTTTTCACAGCATTTCACTAGCTGATCATTTGTGTCACCTGTCTTGTTGGTTTAGTTATCCATGTAACGATGTTCCGTGCTGTTTTGCTTGTTTTTAGTTTTTCTGCCTTCCTAAGTTAGATTGTGTGTTTCTTATTACTCTTTGTGAGTCTGAGCAGTGGTGTTTGAGCCTCTGTTTTCTGGGTTTCAGTTTGATTATTACATGAGCTCTACATAACAGCCAATCATGAGCAAGCTATACATAACAGCCAATCAGCATTAAGTTAGCAACAGGGTATGTACAAGGGAAGTCATGTTCCATGCCTATGGGGCCCTGCCCAGGAGCTCCTCTAGAAAGAAAAAAAATTAATCCCTAGGAGTACAATAAAAGCCATAACCAAGACATAATCATCAGTAATCATCACACTGGAATTTGTTTGACAATGACCCAAAGTTGATCACGCGGGGGCTGAAGGAGGCCTCATCATAGCCCAGATTTAAACTCTATTGAAAATCTGTGGAATGCCAACAACCAAAATCCAATTTGCCTCGGCACGAACAGTTTTATAAAGAAGACTGGGGCAAATACTGCACAGTCCGAACGTTCAAAGTTGGTACAGAAGTATCCCCACAGAGTCACGGCTGTAATAACAAAAGGTGTTTCCACAAAGTATTTATACAAGGGTCCCTTAACCATCTCAACCATCTTAGCCTTAACTATTTCAGTGGTTTTTGTTTGCTTGTTTCTTTTTTGCTGTTGTGATTATATCTTTCTCTTTTGACTAAACACAATTGTAAAAATATTTTCTTTTAGCTTGAATAAAAAAAAAATAATAATAGTTTTTTCGTATTCTCATCAGCGCCCACACCTGGAAATTGACGCCGCATATACGTTTAAAATAGTTCTTCTTTTGAAGATTTTTGGAACTGAAGAGCTGCTGTTCTGTAGACAGTTGGTCAGAGTTTCAGAGTTCAATGCATGTAAAATGTAATTGTAAAAGACTACGCATCATCATATTGCATAGCTTCAATCACTTTACCTACATTCCGCTTTAAAAGCTTTTGGGCTTCGACAGTCACCTAATTTCTCTATTTAAAAACAAACAAAAAACATCAACAAAAAAAGGCGCATACTGAATTTAGGTTTTCAGGTTTTCAGGAAGTTCTGATGAGAAACTGGGAAGTTTTTTATTCTGCATTGTGTTTTTCGTCTATTTTTTTTTTAGCTATATGGCCTTTAATGCTCCATAAGTGGGTAATTAGAGCTAGAAACGATGAATACATCTTGACAGTTCTATTTAGAAAGGCAGGTTGAACTCTGTGGTTCTTCTTTCCATGCTATCAGCAGATTGAGCTGCAATATCAGAGATTCAAGACTTTCTGTGGATACAGATTACATGATGGGGGTCAAATATATACCTCAAGAGCACCGCCATACCAGAGTTCCTTCATGCAACATTTTTTTCCCCTTTAATCCTCTTTCAGATCAATACTATTATGTCACGCGACACTTGGGGATTGTTGATCAGGGTCTGTGGAAACAACCACAATGGGATAAAAGCACTGGAAGAGAAAAAATTCCAAGACATCTTTGAAGATGTAACCTTTCCAGCGCTCTTGTGATGTCATATGCCGACATTCATAAGGGAATCGGGCTGAAAGAGTCAAAGTACACCAGTGACAAACTCAGATATGGATCACTGGATCCGTCCATGTTCTGGCTACAGCTTGAGCCAATTATTGCTATCATCTTGATCCAATTTGACTGATCTGGTGGGGGGGTTTAGAAAGGGAAAACTGGGGGATAAAGGGCAAATACTGGTCAAATATCCCGTAAGAACAGCTCTCTGAATGCAGAGAGACACCTCACCCACACCGCCGACCCATGCAGACCCTGATCACCCCCCTCTGCCCCAACACAGCCGTCATTTGGTGTGGTGAGGGGTGTCGATTACAAGGTCACGAAGAAAAATTCTGATGGGTCAAAATTGAGTTGAGGTGTGTAGCAGAAACAATTTTACGCTTGCATGATGTTTGTACTGAGGTCAAGTTCATGTCTTCTTAGAAACAGAATGGCATAAAAAGACCTGAGGTTTTTCCTGACTAAATGGGTCTGAGAGAGAAGGGTCATGTTTGTCATCATTAGAATTGCATGTTCTATAAGACAAATCCTTTATCACTGCACTGCATATTCGTTTGTTGTACGCTGAAAAGTTTGCTGATTCAAGCATATTGAATGCCCTTGAGTGGGACACTACCCATAAACCCGTGGGTTTCCTCAGGGTACTCCAGTTTCCTCTCACAGTCCAAAGACATGCACATAAGGTTAACTGACTGTTCCAATTTACCCCTAGGTGTGAGCGTGAATGTGTTCAAGATATTCAGGGTGTATCCTGCCTTCGCCTAGTGCTGGCTGAGATAGGCTCCACCCACCCCAAAATGTCCTACACTAAAGTAGGCAGATGCACCCTTTGCTTAGGCACAATAGTATATTAAAAGTAAACTGTAATTAGTTTGCTAAAATCTGTTGAACGAACTTCACACTTCATTATTGTGGCAGAACTGAGCCCAGTGTGTAACTTCATTGACATCTCCAAGTACAGTGGTACTAGAATTTTTCTACACAAATATAATTTAAAACATCACCAGATTTTCATAAAGGCAGGTCCTGGAGGAAAAAAAAAAAAAAAAAAAAAAAAAGAAAAACCCTCCACTTAGTCCTTCCTAAAGAATAAAATGTTAATCCTTATTGTTGTGGTTGTCCAAAACGAACAAAACCTGCAAATATTTTTTTCTAATAAC